>JAJPUD010003369.1:16758-29562 GCA_023553655.1 Myrmecobius fasciatus | reverse complement strand
GTGTAATTCTAATGACAGTTCCTCGGTATTTGAACTGTTTCTTTCTAGCTGCTTGCAATATCTTTTCCTTGGTGCGATAGTCCTGAAATTTGGCCACGATATTCCTTGGGGTTTTAATTTTGGGGTCTCTTTCTGGAGGTGATCGGTGAATTCTTTTTTTTTAACCAATGCTACTAAGCATAGTAAAACAGCTTGTTTTTATCCTTCTCTAACTAAAAAATGTTCCTTTTGAGTTTACACAACAGAATGAATTATTTGCTATTTTATGGGCTTTAAAGATTTGACCTATAGACATCAATTTACTTTCTGACAGTGCTTAATGCTATTTTTGCTCTGAAGCATTTAGAGACAGCACATATTAAATTTCAACCAACTCCTATATTTCAATTATTTGTTGAAATACAGACACAATTAAGAACACAACAAGGCAAAATATTTCCTGATCATATAGTTACATAATGACCTCCCAGACCCCTTATCCACTGCTAATGAAATAGTGGGCAAAATGCTTACATTTAACATCCTGGAAGCACAAAAGGCTCATAACAAATTTCATATTTCTGCTAAAACATTAAGGGTGTTGTATCCCATTATAAAGTAGGAAGCTAGACTGATAGTAAAGGCCTGCATATCTTGTGCTCCTTACCAAAAACCTCCTGTAGGTCCATCACTTGCTAATCCAAAAGGTAATCATCCAAATGACGTTTGGCAAATGGATGTCACACATAAATCATCTTTTAGGACCCAGAAGTATGTGCATGTGTCAGTGGACATATACTCTGATTTTACTTATGTTAATACTAGCAAATCTGAGGTAGTTCAGGCTGTCAGAAATCATTTTTGTTGCTGCACAATTCCTGGACTTTCCAGTAATGTTAAAAACTGACAACGCTCCTGCCTATACTTCAGCCCCATTTAAAGTTTTTGTGCAGAAATGCATCCCTTATAACACACAAGGTCAGGACTCACCATCACGACAACTGTCTTATGTTCTCTTCACCATTAATTTTCTGATTTGATGACAAACAGACAAGTTTTATCCCCTCTTGTCAGGGTTGCCTTGCGCATCATCTTCACTATGCCCCGTAACACAATATATGGCATGAACCATCACACATACTGCATGGGGACGAGGATGTGTTTGTGTTTCCACAGGTGATGAAGAAGGAAAATGGATTCCAACCAGACACATTTGTATCATCGGGGAGAAAGCAAACATCCCACCAGATTATACAGCTGTTATAGCATCTCACCCTGCAAACTCGTGAGCTTCCTGACTAGCAGTGACCATACAAAAGAATAAGGCAGAGAAGAAGAGACTTAAGTTCTGTTGGGACCCTTACAATGCTGTTTACATTCCTCAGCATGCAGACTCAGACAACAGCTGCTGCACAATATTGGACTTAATTTCCTTTTCCATCATGGGTATGAACTGTGACTTGGAAGGACAAACTTACTAATATAATTACAAATAATACCATGATATTAGGGGGGAAAATAAAACCTATGGATACCTTAGACCTAACAGCTTTTAACTTTACAAGCAAGGCTAATCATGTTCCCATATGCTTTGGTAAAAATGTAATTGAAATCTGGTGTCTGAAGTTAGCATCACATGGAAAATGGGCAGAAGAACATTCTAAAGGATTGAGAAAATATTGGGGAATATGGAAAATGTATACTGCTTCAATAGCCATTAATAAAACCAATAGTTTCATTAGGTATTCTAAAATATCACCATGTAAGGATATTTCCACAGCATGAGTCTGTAGCCTATCATGGGAGAAATGCTATAATTTATGTCCCAAATTCAACTGTAGATGCAAATGCATTATTATTATATTGGGGAGGCGATTATACAAAGCCTGATTTATCACACGCAGGAACACTAGTGGAGGATCTCATACAAACTAGACCAGTTTGTAGAGGGTTTTTTTTATCTTGATTGGGTGAATCATACAAAATTTAAAATGGCATTTTTATAGGAGGAAAAAGATCCTCTACACAAGCTTGCATAAATTATCCTCAAGCATTCATTGCTACCAGAGATAAACAAGGAGGATTGTCTATAAAACACAATAATGTATCGGGAATATTTAACATTACATGCATAAATTGCATTTTAACATTCTATATAGATTGTAGCATGCAACAAGTTCTAATTAGAGAACATCCCTCTTTTTCCTCTTTTCCTTACTTAACTGAATCGTTCCTGGTATCAATCAGTAGGAGATCATTCAATCCAAATGATATCTGATGACTTAGTGAAAAGGATAAAATGATTTGTTGGGCTTCTACTTGTAGGTATAAGTCTTCTTGTTACATTAATTACTTCTACTTCTCTTTCAGCTGTAGCTTTGCATACTGGTGTACAATCCACTGCCTTTGCTGAAGAATTAGCCTAAAATGTTTCCATTGCATTTCATGAACAGAAAATATAGACTTAGAAAACAAAATAAATTTATTAGAAAATTGGTATTGTATCTGGGGGATGAAATGTAAATAATTAAACAATGGTTATTCTTCAAATGTTATTAGATACATATGTGTGTGTGTCACACCCAGAAAATATGATAATATTACTTCTAATATCACTTGGGATAAAATAAGAATGCACCTTGAAGATGTCTGGCATTCTTCCAATCTCATAGTAGATATAAGGGATTTTAACACAACAATTAATAACATTAAACATAGCCAAAGGCCAGGAATTGATACTAGGAATGTTGCTAAAAATATATTATCTGTCACATACCAACTGAATCTTTTTTTTTTTTTTTTTGCTTAGGCAATTAGAGTTAAGTGACTTGTCCAGGGTCAATACAGTGTTTAGTGTCTGAGGCCAAATTTGAACTCAGGACTTCCTGACTTCAGCACTGGTACTCTATTCACTGAGCCATGCGACTGAATCTTTTAGGCAACATAATTTCTGTTTTGTTACACTTTGGATCAACTATTGTTGTGCTTGTGTTATTATTGCTCTGCTTACCTAGGTTATTGAGAGTGTTCCTTCAGCCTGTCAGACAAATAAGTACTGAACTTCACTTAGCTGTTCTAAAACAAAAATGGGGAATTGTTGAGGACCACGCATAAGTGTGTGGAACCCAGAAAGTCTGTAAAGGGTTAATAAGGGACTGAACAAAAAGGAAGGTTGGTTCTCCTAGCCTCTGCAGTTTTGAATCACAGAACACTTTGAAAAGCTAAGGAAATGCCTGGTTCTCAAAATTTTTATCTAACTGAGCTGAGCTAACAGACTTGCAAGAACTGCCATGACCCTGGCAGTCAGTGATAAGTGTCTGGGGGGGGGTCATAAAACTGATGCAGGTGTTGCTTGTGAAAAAATGTATGCTTTTCTTTAATAACCTTGCTGTGTTCAGAAAACATTTATATTCTTTATAGGGAATGGAATAAATTGGAAAAAATGTATTGCTGCCTCTCATCTCCTTGTATCATTAGTGTCCTCTCACATGACTGGATCTATTCTGCTGGCCAGAATTAGTTCCCCACCTCCACTAATGAGTGGCGTGTAACAGTATCTTCTATCCCCTTCTCCTCCTATTTCCATATCAGATTAGATATATCTATTTCTAAGTTTGTGTGCATGTATATGCTTTCTTCTTTAAACCAATTCTGACAAGAGTGAGATTCAATCATTTTCTGCCATCCCACTCATTTCCCCCTACTGTAACAGTTCTTCCTTGCGTGACTCTTCTATGTAATATTTCTGGATGTTTTCATTTTGGGGGTTCTTTCAGCAGATGATTGATGGATTCTTTAAATTTCTATTCAGTCCTCTGGTTCTAGGATATTGGAGGATTTTTCTTTGATAATTTCTTGAAATATGTAGGCTCTTTTTTGATCATTGCTTTCAGGTAATCAAATGATTCTAAAATTCTCTCTTCTTTATCTATTTTCATGATCCATTGTTTATCCAATGATATAGTTCATATTTTTTCATTCTTTTCACTTTATTTCATTGTTTATTGATATCTCATGAGTCATTAGCTTCCCATTGTTCAATTTTAATTTTTGAGTTTTTAGTTCATTTCAATTCATTCAGTTTTTATACCAGTTTTTTCATTTTGCTACAACTTTCTCATTCTCCAATTGATGGGCATCCCCTCACTTTCCTAATTTTTGTCACTGCAAAAAGTTGCTATAAATATTTTTGTGCATGTAGGTCCTTTCCCCTTTTTTACGATCTTTTGGAGATCAGACTTAGTAGTGGTATTGCTGGATCAAAGGATATGTGCAGTTTGATTGCCTTTTGGATAGAGTTCCAAATTTTTTATTAGAATGGTTGGATCAGTTCATAACTCTACCAACAGTGTATTAGTGCTCCAATTTTCCCACATCCTCTCGAACATTTATCATTCTCCTGTCCTGTCATATTAGCCAGTCTAATAGGTGTGAGGTAGTATCTCAGAGTTTTTAAATTTCCATTTCTCTAATCAAAAGTGATTTAGCTGGAAACTGAATAGATGTCCATCAATTGGAGAATGGCTGAATAAATTATGGTATGTGAATGTTTCTATAAGAAACGATCAGCAGGATGATTTCAGAAAGGCCTGGAGAGACTTATATGAACTGATGTTAAGTGAAATGAGCAGAACCAGGAGATCATTATACAGTCAACAACAAGATTATGCAATGATCAATTCTGATGGACGTGGCTCTCTTCAACAATGAGATGATTCAAACCAGTTCCAA
Organism: Myrmecobius fasciatus; assembly: GCA_023553655.1. Lineage (NCBI taxonomy): Eukaryota > Metazoa > Chordata > Mammalia > Dasyuromorphia > Myrmecobiidae > Myrmecobius > Myrmecobius fasciatus. The sequence goes on along the minus strand of JAJPUD010003369.1, from coordinate 24,852 downwards.
TTGTTCAGTCATGAAGAGAGCCAGCTACACTCAGAGAGAGGACTGTGAGAACTGAGTGTGGTTCACAACATAGCATTTTCACTCTTTTTGTTGTTTGCTTGCATTTTATTTTGCTTCTCTCTTTTTTTTTGCTGGTTTGATTTGATTTTTTTGTGCAGCACAATAAGTGTATATGTATGCATATATTAGATTTAACATATATTTCTACCACATAGAAATTTCTAACATGTATTAGAGTACTTGCTATCTAGGGGAGGGCATGGGGGAAGGGGGAGAAAATTGGAACACAAAGTTTTGCAAGGGCTAATGTTGAACAATTGTACATGCATATGTTTTGAAAAATGAAAAGCTTTAATAAAAAAAGAATAACAAAAAAACCCCCAAACAGTTGCAAATATGTCAGATAAGGAAGCAAGCTAACCTGTTTGATGGTTTCTTTAGACCCTATAAAAAGCCCTGTGTCCTGTTTGGAGCCATGTGATTTGGATGTTGATCCTATATGGCCAAAGTCGACTTTAATAAATTCTCCGATTAAAAAAAATGATTTAGACATGTCTTCATATAAGTATAGATAACTTTGATTTCTTCATCTGAAAACTTCCTGTTCATATCCTTTGATCAGTTATCAATTAGGGAATTTTTTCTATTTTTATAAATTTAACTTAGTACTCTATAAATTTCAAATAACAGAAATGATGGATGTAAAGATTGTTCCTCAGTTTTCTGCTTTCCTTCTAATTGTGGTTACATTGATTTTGTTTGTGCAAAACATTTTTAATTTACTATAATCAGAATTATCTACTTTAAATTTTATAATGCTCTCTTTTGTTTGGTCATGAATTCTTCCCTTCTCCAGAGCTCTGACTGGTAAACTAGTCCTTGCTCTTCTAATTTACTCATGGTATAACCCTTTATATCTATATCAAGTACCCTTTTTGACCTTATCTTGGTATGCAGTGTAAGATGTTGATCTAGATTTGCCATATTGTTCACATCACATATTTTCCCTAATTTGATTAAACTACTTACTTGAATATGACTTTAAGGTTAAACTAAATGAAATGATGAATTTGCTTTGGAAGGCACAGAAATAGTCTTTATAAAAAGGCAAGAGTTTATGAATGATAAGCAATGATGAACAGATATTTCTAGTTAAAGAGTCTTTTAACAGTGGAAGATAAATGATTGAGAGACAGTTAATAAAAATTTACTAAGCACCAACAGTATTCCAGGTACTCTTTAATTACCTTTCCAATGTCCTCATATGGAAAGGAAAAAAAAAAAAAAACAACTCAAGTGCATTATAAAAGGGCCATTAAGGACATAGAGTCTGAATTAGCCAATCCATTAGTTACCCTGATGGTAGATATTTTAGAAACAGAAAAAGAGCAATAGTGGTCTGATAGACCAACTGATTTCTCCAACTGACACTGTTCAATATCTTTCAAGTCAAAGCATAGATAGCCCCCTACTTAGCTCTGCATAGGGACAACTCTGGCAAAGTCTGAACTTGAAACATTCATGTTCCTACTGTTTAGCACTTCCTCTGATATCTCTATTCATATCTCGACTTGTTTCCCCTTTCTAATTCCTGTGCCCTTAACTCCCTGCCTGCCTCCTCTGCCTGCTCCTGGAACAATATCTCTGATGTTTTCTTTTGCCATTTTTCAGTCCATTTTCCTTTCTTTTTTCTCTGAAGGTGGAAGAAGACATCAGAGCTGAGAGAATTTGAATAAAGATTTCAATAATTTATATTTATGTATCCCACCCCTTTCTTTCTCTCCCTTCCAGCTCACATCCCAAATGAGTGTAGAATAATGAGAAAACTCTTTCCCTTTCTCTTTCCTCCATCTATGATATTTATTTCTATAAACTTCTGATAATAAGAATTCCCAGGAAACTTATTCTTGGTATATTGTCTAGGGATGGAGTTGAGTAGGATAGGAGGAGGCAGATCCTCCCTCAAGGAACTGGAGGAGCCAGGTGCTTCTCTCTCTGGTTTCTCCTGGGAGAACTTGCTATCATGTAGTAAGTTTTATAAATCACTAATTATGTATCATAAAAACCCTAGTTCATTGAGCAATGGGAATATAGTTTCTCCTGTCACCAGTGAACTAGGGAGCCATCTTCTTAGACACTGTTTCACTCTTTGCCAGAAGTTGTCCATCATCTCAACCCTGGCAGAAAGTGTTCCTTTCTCTGAAAGAAGCAGCAGTAGCTTGAGGTCAGGGCCAGGGACACTGAGTGAGATTGTAGAGGAAGAAAAAGTGGGAAAATAAGCCCATGAATACCTTGGTGTCCAGATATTGCTTGGTGGTCTGTTGGAGTGGCCTGGAATCCCCTGGCCTTGCTGATGATATAGATCCTTTGTCTGGTCCCCACCCAATCTTCTTCTTAAAGAAACTAGTGACCTGCCCACTAAAGGTCTTCGTGTTTCACCTTCCAGAAGGGTGAGGAAATGGTTCTGTCTGGGAGGGATGGTTTCACTATGGAAAAAGGAGAAAGGAGAAGAGAAAGAAGAAAATGCAGGGGCTAAAGAAGCATAGGAAGGGGGATTTGGAGAGCATTAAAGGTCAAGATAAGGATCTGTTTTAGAGGCTAACAAAAGCTTGGTCATGATGATGGAGGAAATTTAAAGACAGAGAGGAAAACTCTTTATCTCTTATCTCCCCCATCTTCCCCACTCCCTATCTGTCCCATTTCTCTCTCCTCTCCCCTCTGCATTTTAAGTCTTTATATTTATACATTTTTCTTTCTCCTCCACATTTCCTCCCCTTCCCAATCATTCCCTCTATTCCTAGCCTTATGCTCACAAACTCCTAGCCAAAGGGTTATATTCTTGGGGTCATCAGGTCCATGGATAGATTTAGGAAAGCTGTGAACTTGGATGAGAGAAAAGTATATCATTGTTTTTATTAACCTTTCACTTTCCTTTGTAAGCCTGTGTATTTTATTTTATGTCTTGAAAACATGGTTTTGAAAGGGAGTCTGTAAACTTTACTAAACTTCCATAGTAGTCCAAGACAAAAATGTTAAGAACCTTGGCCTAAACTCTTGCTTTAAACACCCAACTTCTAATCGCCTTCATTGTAATATTTTATTTCTGTGTCTTTGTGCTGGAATATCAGATATTTAATATTCAGAGATTATTATCTACTTTTCAGACTGAGAAACTGAGCTCCAGAGAGCTTAAGTGTGTGGCCTGAGGTCACCCCAGTAGCAAATAGCTGAACTAAGATTTTAAATAAGGTTCTCATTATGATTGTAGCATAGAGAGAATCTAAGATAAGATCCCATGTATTTCATCATCATTTCTTCTCTTTATTTCATAACTCTTATCCTAATTTCTGATTATGCTTTCTTTCTTTCTTTCCTTCCTTTCCTTTCTTCCTTCCTTTCTTCCTTCCTTCCTTTCTTCCTTCCTTCCTTCCTTCCCTCCTTCCTTCCTTTCTTTCTTTCTTTCTTTCTTTTTTGGCTGAGGCAATTGAGGTTATGTGACTTGCCCAGGGTCACACAGCTAGGAAATGTTAAGTGTCTGAGGCTAGATTTGAATTCAGGTCAGGGTTGGTGCTCTATCCATTGTGCCACCTAGCTGCCTCCTGACTATGCTTTCTTTAAATTTTGCTTAATATGTGAATCCTCTAAGGCTATACTTTCTACTCTTTTTCTTTCCAGGTGCTCTCTGGCTCTCTACCTTCACTGACTTCATCTACAAATATAACTAAGACTTTGACTTTCCAAATTTTTATCTAGAGTTCTGATTATACTTCCTCAGTTTCTGCAGATTTCTGTCATCCTCCACTTAAAGGGATGCCCTGACAACAACTTGGGTCAGCATGTCCAAAACAGAACACTTTCTTTCCCTCCCTCTGCAATCCATCAATGAAATGGATTTTGGACTTCCTCTGTTTCTCACGTTTCTTCTATTATGCTCTTCTCTGTCAACAAGGTTCAAGATCTCTCATTATCTGCAACTGGGTAATATATACAATACACTCTCCAAAACTTGTGGAACCACACAAATCAAATTTTTTTCTGCCCTCTAAGGGAGGAACTCAAGGCAATATATAGGAGTTACAGAGTTTATTTTAGTTTAATATATGAAACAGTTTGCTATTGTTACAGCTAACTAAAAAGGGAAATGGTTACTACCAGTGATCTTTCAGTAAAAACTAGATTCTTTTTGTTGGGAATATTCTAGAGGAAGGGTAAGAGCTGCAGAAAATGTTTTCTGAAGTATTTTCTTCTGAGATCTTATAAGAATAAAGGGATACCCAAAGTGGAAGTAGTAGGACACATGGAGTGAGTAAACAAGCAACCTCAACCCTTGTCTTGCCTCTTCTCCTGAGTAGATGTGTGATCTTGAGGAAATCATCTTCTTTCTTTGGCCCTTGATGGCCTCATGTGTAAAAAGAGTGATTGGGCCATATCATCTTTAAAGAACCCCCAAATTCCAAGCTGCTAGGATGCCAACAAACGTCTCAGTGAAGGGTTTTTGCTTTCTTTCTTTTTTTTTTTTGCTGAGGCAATGGGGGTTAAGTGACTTGCCCAGGGTCACACAGGTAGGAAGTGTTAAGTATCTGAGGCTAGATTTGAACTCAGGTCCTCCTGACTCCAGGGCTGGTACTTTATCCACTGCACCACCTAGCTGCCCCAGTGAAGGACTTAAATAAGGATTCTTCAACTGAAAAACTCAGAGGACGCTGGTTTTCTCTGTTTTTAGCCAATCCTGTGGTCCCTAGACTCCATCATCTTCCCTTTTTTCTTTCCCCAGGATCCTACTGCCTCGATGTTCCAAGCTTCAAACCACAGTTCTGTTACTGAATTTATCCTGCTTGGCTTCTCCAATGACCCTACCTCAAATAGGATCCTTTTCATCATCTTCCTCCTTCTCTACCTCTGCTCAGTCCTTGGCAATGGACTCATTATCATTTTGATCTGCCTGGATTCTCATCTCCATACACCTATGTACTTTTTCCTCAGCATCCTCTCCATACTGGACATGGGCTATGTCACTACCACAATGCCTCAGATGTTGGTACACCTGCTTTCCACTTCTAAGCTCATCTCCTTTGCAGGTTGCTGGGTACAAATGTATGTATTTGGTGCTCTTGGTCTCACTGAGTGCATCTTCTTTGTGGTCATGGCCTATGACCGTTATGTAGCCATCTGCTTCCCACTGCGGTACATGCTCATTCTCAACTGGGATGTGTGTGTGCGGTTGGTGGCAGGGACTTGGGCTTCTGGCTTTTTCTTTTCCCTAGTTCACACCATTTTTACCATGAAGCTTCCCTTCTGTGGTCCTAATATGGTCAACCACTACTTCTGTGAGGGTCCCTCAGTTCGAAGCCTATCCTGTATAGACCCCCACCTTATTGAGATGGTAGACTTTGTCTTGAGCATCTTCATGGTATTAGTCCCTGTGTCACTTATCCTGACCTCCTATGTTCGCATCACCATGGCCATCCTGAAGATCAAATCCACCCAAGGGAGGTATAAGGCTTTCTCTACTTGTGCTTCACATCTAATTGTGGTCACTTTGTTTTATGTACCTGCCATATACATTTATATGAGGCCCAACTCCAGTTATTCCCCAAAGAGAGACAAACAGATTTCACTTTTCTACAATATGTTTACTGCCCTGCTCAATCCTGTGGTCTACAGCCTTAGGAATAAGGACATAAAAGCAGCATTCATAAAGGTAGTAATGAGGAACAGAGTAGTCTGGTGAGTAGAGAGTCTTGGGAATAGAGTATTCTTTCTCCTTTTCATTTTCTTTTTGAGACTGAGTTTTCTTATCTCACTCAGGTTAGATGTATAGTCACCACTTATGGTCCCAACCCCATTGCTAATCAGTACCCTTTGACCCACTCCCTTTTTTATCTGGGTCAATTTACCCACCCTTAGGCAGTCTGGTTTCCCCATCCAGCTGAAGGAGAAAGAAAGTTGTTTCCCTCAGGGGAATCTGAGGGAAACAACTAGAAACCTTACAAGTGTAGCTCCATGTCAGGGGCTGATAGTAGGAATGGTAGGAAGGGGAAGTAGGTATGTTCTTGGGTCAGCACTCAAGGACTACTTTAAGGTCTCCTCCAACTCTGGGGTAGATGAAGCCCTACTCGATTTTCCCAACTGTCTTTTAGAGATCTTACTCCATCTTGTTCAAAAATGAGATGATCCAACCCAATTCCAATAGACTTGTGATGGGAGAAAACCATTTGCATCCAGAGAAAAGACGAAAAGCACTGAACATGGAACGTAGCATTGTATTTCCACTGTTAATGTTGTTGTTCTTGTTTGCTTGCTTTGATTTTTTTCTCTCATTTTTTCCCTTTTTGACCTGATTTTTCTTGTGCAGCATGATAAATGTGGAATATGTTTAGAAGAATTGCACATGTTTAACACATGTTGGATTACTTCCTGTCTAGGGGAGTCGGAAGGTGGAGAGGAAAGGAGAAAAATATGGCAGACAAGGATTTGCAAGGTTAAATGTTGAAGGCTATCTTTGCATGTATTTTCAAAAATAATAAAAAAAACTATTATAAAAAAAAGAAAATAAGAACTGGGCAAGGGGAAGCCAATGAAGCTAAAAGAGACCAAGTAACTACCAAAACAGAATATAAGGAATGAAAAAAATAGAACAGAATGTGAAACATAAGAAAAATAATAGATCTGGAGAATGGATAAAGAACAGATAATACAAGAATATTTGGAATACCTAAAAGCTGTGAACAATAAAAAAAAAGAATCTTGACAAAACAATTCAAAAAATAATCCAGGAAAACTGTCCCATAGTGATAGAATATGGGGGAGAGGGGGAAAGTGGAAATAGAAACAATCCACTGATTACTACCTCAAAGAGATCCTCTGTGGAAAACATAGTAATATTATTGTCAAATAGTGAAATCTCTAGATCAAAGAGAAAATCTTGCAAGAAACAAGAAAAAAACAATTCAAATATTCTGGAGCTACCATTAGAATTGTAGAGGACTTATCAGCAGTCACAATAAAAAACTGCAGATCCTGGAATCATATATATTGGCAATCAAAATAAGTAGGCCTGAAGAAAAAAATATCATATCCAGCAAAATTGCCTTATAATATTGAATGAAAAAAAGGATATTCAATTAACTTGTAGATTTTCAGGACTTTCTTTCAACCAAACCCAACTCAATAGAAGATTTAACATATAAGAGCCAATACCAAGGAATAATTTCAAGGCAGATTGTTTTTCACATGGAAATGTATATTGTATGTTTAAAGTTGACATGAGCAATTGGGTAGATCAAAAGAAAGACTGGGACAAAGTTAAGGTAAAAATAGCACTTATGTCATATAAATGAGGTGCAGAGGAAGAATAGACACAAAGACAGAGTGGGGAGGAAGGTTCATCATTCTAAAAAATCTACTCACAATGGAAATGGGTTTAATAGGCACTACTACTTATATACCATTAAAGGGTACACACTCTCCAAAATCTATAAATAAATAAGGAGGCAAGGATGAATAGAGGGGAAAACAAAGGACGGGGGAAGAAGACAAGGGAAGGATTCATGGATGGGGGAAGGTTAAGTAATAGCAAAGCAAGTTAAGAAACAGAATTAAAGGAAAGAGTTAGCAAGGCTAGGAAAGCCATGTGTGAGGGATGGGGGAATGTGTGTATGTGTGTGTATATCTATATATCTATATATCTATATACATAAATATATCCTTACTTAACTATAGCCTGCTTGGGGCAAGTGGGAGGGATGAAAAGGGGGAAAAAGGATTTAAAAAGTTCACAGTAGAGAACAAAATAAGAACCTACAAGGAAGTAAAGAAAAGATGGACAGTTATGAACATAATTTCTTCCATTATTACATATATCTTTTTGAACTGATAATTTATTGTCATATATTTTGAATCCTAATGTTCTTTTGGGCACATGGCAATGCTCTGTTTTGTCTTATTTTCTTAGGTTTTGTTTTCCTTTTCTGTTTTTATTTTTTATTCTCTTTTTAAATAAAATAAAATTTTAAAATGTTAAAAAAGGAATATTAATTGTACAATTTCCCTCTATTCTATTTTCTTGTGATTATTTTTTATGAATGTGCATGC
>JAJPUD010003369.1:0-16358 GCA_023553655.1 Myrmecobius fasciatus | reverse complement strand
ACTTGCTTAGCCATTATCCAATTGATGGGCATTCCATCACTTTCCTAGTTTTTACCATCGCAAAGAGTTGTTATAAATATTTTTGTGCATGTAGGTCCTTTACCCTTTTTTATGATCTTTTAGAGATCAGGCTTAGTAGTGTTACTGCTGGATCAAAGGGTATGCACAGTTTGATTGCCCTATAGATATCGTTCCAAATTTTCCATTAGAATGGTTGGATCAGTTAACAACTCCACCAACAATTCACTAGCGTTTCAATTTTCCCACATCCTCTCTGACATTTATCATTTTCCTGTTCTGTCATATTAGCCAATCATGCAGGAGTGAGGTAGTATCTCAGAGTTTTTAAATTTCCATGTCCCTAATTAAAAGTGACTTAGCCATTTCTTCATATGCATATAGATGACTTTGATTTCTTCATCTGAAAACTTTCTGTTCATATCCTTTGATCAGTTATCATTTGGGAAATTGTTTCTATTTTTATAAATTTTACTTAGTACTCTATAAATTTTAAATAAGGCTTTTAACAGAAATGATGGCTATAAAGATTGTTCCTCAGTATTCTGCTTTCCTTCTAATTTTAGTTACATTGATTTTGTCTATTCAAAGTCTTTTAAATTTGATATAATCAAAATTATCTACTTTACATTTTACAGTGCTCTCTCTTACTTGGTCATGAATTCTTCCCTTTTTCCAGAGACCCTATAGGTAAACTAGTCTTTGCTCTCCTAATTTGCTTATGATGTAACTATTTATATCAACCACCCATTTTCACCCTATCTTGATATGATGTTCTGTACCTAGTTTTGCATTATTGTTTTTCCAGTTTTTCCAGCAGTTTTTGTCAATGGTGAGTTTTTATCCCAGAAGCTGAGGTCTTTAGGATTTATCAAAATGACCATAGGTTATTATGGTCATTTCAATTGTGATGGAGGGTAAGTTACTGTTCCATCCTATAGATTAATCCTAAGGCAAGGAATAAGACACAAGGGATCAGGTTTATAACATGTCATCCTTGGCAATATAGAACAAATTAGGTCAGAGTTTCTGGAATTGCTGGCTTCAGATGTGTTTCCTTCACATCACTATATTTTACCTAATTTAATTAAACTACTTACTTGAATATGACTTCATTAAATTAAATGAAATAATGTACTTATTTTGGAAGGCACAGAAACAGCCTTTATGTAAGGGCTAGAGTTTATAAATGGTAAGCAATGACCAAGAGATACTTCTAGGTAAACATCTTCTATAAGTGAGGGATAACTCATTGATAGACAGTCAATAAAGATGTATTAAGCGCCAACAGTATTCCAGGTACCCTTTGATTACCTTTCCAATGTCCTCATATGGAAAGGAAAAAAAAAAACACAAGGGCATATAAAAAGGGCTATTCAGGACACCTGTTGTGTGGAATCTGAATGAACCAATCCATTAGAGACCCAGATGGTAGATATTTCAATAGCAGGAAAAGAGCAATGGTGGTATGATAGACCAACTGATTTCTCTAAATGGGACTGTTCAATATCTCTCAAATCAAACCAGTGATGGCTCTCAACTTGGGCTATGCATACAGACAGCTCAGGCAAAGTCTGATCCTGAAACACTCATGTTCCTACTGTTTACCACTTCCTCTGATATTTCTGTCGGTCTGTCCTAATTATGTACCCTTTCTAATTCCTCCCATAAACCCCTGTCTGCCTCCTGTGCCTGTTCCCCGACCAGCACCTCATATCTTTTCTTATGACTTTTTTTAGCCTATTTTCCTTCCTTTTTCTTCTTTCCATTCTCTTCCTGGGCAGGAGGGGAGTGAGAGTGGAAGAAGACATCAGAGCTGAGAGAATTTGAATAAAGATTTCAATAATTTACATTTATATATTTCCCCCCTTTCTTTCTCTCCCTCCCTGCTCAAATCCCAAATGAGTGTAGGATAATGAGAAAGCTCTTTTCCTTTCTCTTTCATCCATCTATGATATTTATTTCCATAAACTTCTGATAATAAGAATTCCCAGGAAACTTATTCTTGGTATATTGTCTGGGGATGGAGTTGAGTAGGATAGGAGGAGGCAGATCCTCCTTGGAGGAACTGGAGGAGCCAGGTGCTTCTTTCTCTGGTTTCTCCTGGGAGAACTTGCTATCATGTAGCAAGTTTTATAAATCACAAATTATGTATCATACAAAATCTAGTTCATTTGTCAATGGGATATAGTTTCTCCTGTCAAGAGTGAACTAGTGCTCTCTCTCTTTAGACACTGTTTCACTCTTTGCCAGAAGTTGTCCATCATCTCAACCCTGGCAGAAAGTGTTCCTTTTTCTGAAAGAAGCAGCAATAGCTTGAGGCCAGGACCAGGGACACTGAGTGAAATTCTAGAGGAAGAAAAGTTGGGAAAATAAGCCCATGAATACCTTGGCATCCAGATATTGCTTGGTGGTCTATTGGAGTGGCCTGGAATCCCCTGGCCTTGCTGGTGATGTAGATCCTTTGTCTATTCCTTAATCAGTCTTCTTCTTAAAGACTTCTTAAACTAGTGACCTGCCCACTAAAGGCCTTCCTGTTTCATCTTCCAGAAGGGTGAGGAAATGGTTCTGTCTAGGAGGTATGGTTTGATTAGGGAGAAAGTAGAAGAGAAAGAAGAAAATGCAGGGGCTAAAGCAGCATAGGAAAGGGGATTTGGAGAGCATCTGGGTCAAGATGAGGAACTTATTGAGAAGTTAAGAAAAGCTTGGTCATGATGATGGAGGAAATGTGAAGACAGAGAGGAAAACTCTTTATCTCTTATCTCCCCCATCATCCCTTTTCCCACATCTGTTCGTCTTCTCTCTCCTCTTATTTTCATGCTTCCCATTAATACATTTTCATTCTCAACATTTTTTTCCCAGTCATTCCCACTATGCCTAAACTTATGCTCACCAATTCCTAACCAAAGGATTCTTTACTTGGGGTCATCAGATCCATGGATAGATTTAAGGAAGCTGTGAACTTGGATAAGGGAAAAGTGTATCATTGTTTTTATTAATCTTTCACTTTCCTTAGTAAGCCTATGTATTTTATTTTATGTCTTGAAAACATGATTTTGAGAATGTGTCTGTAGACTTCACCAGACTTACATAGTAGTCCAAAACAAAAAAAGTTAAGAACCTTGGCTGAAACCTTTGCTTTAAATCCCCAACCTCTAATCCCCTTCAACCTAATATTTTCTTTATTTCTATGTCCTTGTGCTGGAAGATTAGATATTTAAATATTCAGAGATTATTACCTACTTTTCAGACTGAGAGCTTAAGTGGGTGACCTGAGGTTACCCCAGTAGCAAATAGCTGAACTAAGATTTTAAATAAGGTTCTCATGATAGTACCATAGAGAGAATCTAAGATAAGATCCCATGTTCTTCATCATCATTTCTTCTCTTTGTTTCTTAGCTTTTCTCCTTTCTGACCGTGTTTTCTTTAACCTTGGTTTAATAGAGGAAATCTCTAAAGCCATAATTTCTAACTCTTTTCTCTCCTGGTGTTCTCTAGTTCTCTGCCTTCACTGACTTCATCTACAAATATAACTAAGGCTTTGACTCTCAAATTTTTCTCTAGAACTCTGATTGTACTTTCTGTTTCTACAGATTTCTGTCACTCTTTTTCACTTAGGGGAGGATGTCCTGACAATAACTTAGGATCAATATGTCCAAAACAGAATGCCCCCTCTTCCTCCCTCCGCAATCCATCAATGAATTCCTCTTTTGGACTTTCCCATTTCTGTGGTTGACACTACTGTGTTCTTCCCTGTCAATAAGAGTCAAGATCCAAACTTATCTGCAGTGGGGTAACATATGTAATGCACTCTCCAAAACTTGTGGCACCACATAAATCAAAAGCCAGTTGCTGCTGTTGCATATTCTTTTGCTGCCTTATCCACCTATTTAGTTGATAAGTTCTGCTGACTTTACTTTTAAAATAACTCTAGGGGGTTATCTAGATGGTGCAGTAGGCAGAGTACCAGCTCTGAAGTTAGGAGGACCTGAGTTCAAATCTAGTCTCAGACACTTAACACTTCCTAGCTGTGTGATCCTGGGCAAGTCACTTAACCCCAATTGCCTCAGATAATAATAATATAACTCTAGGGTCCATCCTTTCCCTTTTACCCATATAGACAACTAGTCAATTGAAAGCTGTCATCACTTGTCACCTGGACTTATTGACAGTTTCCTCATTCTTCTCCTTGCCTCCAACCTTTCTCTTGTGAAATTTGCCCTACAAATGCTGACTAAAAAGTTCAACAAAGTTATGAGCATATAACTTATCTATTCAGAAATTTTCAGGGGTAAAGAAAAAAGCCTAAACTCCCCATTCTGGCATTCAAATCCTTCCCAGTCAGAAGAAATGCAGCTTTTGATAATTCTACTACAGAAATCATCCACTGAAGACAAACTGGAGATGTACCTTACTTGATAAAGTCAGGTGTATTGACAAACTCTGGTCTTTTGCTTATGTTCTTTCCATTGCCTGGACTGCCCTCTTCATGCCTACTCAACTCTCCTACTTCTATTTACCAAGAATCATGGCATAATAGGTCTGGAAAAGATCTCAGCAACCATTTTATCCAAACCATACTTAACAAGGAATCCTTATTATTCTATACATGACAAGTAGTCATGGAGTTTCAGTATGAAGACGTCCAAGGATAGGGAATGGGTTACCTCCAGAGAGAGACCATTTCCCTTTTAAATATGGAATCCTTTTCCTATATATACACTTAAATTTTCCTCTTTCCATCTTCTACCCATTACTAAAAGATGGGGCCAAAAGGACTCAATCTAGTGGTTCTACCTAGGTGACAACCCTTCTAAAAATAGTCAAACAGCTTTCCTGTACCCTCTGAATCTTACCCTTTGCAAGCTAAATATTCCCAATTTCCTTGATTTATCCACATATATTTCAGCTGATCTTCATCTTTCTTAGATATCATTTTATCAGGAAATACTTCTTTATGATTGTTTAAAATTTCAGGAAGGAGATGCATGATTTCATCCATGGAGTATCTCTCTCTACCTAGGCAGAATGAAATCCTGCAATGCTCTAATGAGTTTTTTCTTAAATCACTGTGGTCTTTCTATTATCCAATTTAATTTATCTCAAAGGCACTGGCTTTAATTTTAAGAGTCTTTTGAGATAGAAATAGGAGTTGGCTTAAATCTTAGAACATTTCAGCAAATTACTAAAGTTCTCTGTGTCTTGGTTTCTTAAGTGGCATATTGAATACCAAAGAGTGGATTAGATAATCTCTTTCAATTCAGAATTTTTTTATCCTTCATCTTAAAATTCTCACAGACTTGGCAGGAGTCTCCTGAAATCCTTCAAGAGAAAAATGAAAATCTCCTCCCTCCTACGAAATAAATGGTGTGCTTGATAATTTTTTCCATGGAATTTTATGGTTTATGATGTTCAGACAAACAAATAACACAATGTCCCACTTCCTGATGAGCATAACAATTCTCTTCCCATGTGATATCATGACTTTGCATAGGATAGAGAAAATATAGCAAGAAAGAATTGATGTGGGAAAAGATCTAGAGGTCTTACTGATTGAAGAGTCAATCAGTATAAATAATAAATGATATAGAACAGAGAAAAAAACCATAAGATCTTAGACTGCATTAAGATGGAAATAATTTCCAGGATAAGGAAATGTTTTTTTTTTTTTTTTAATTTGTTCTGTAAGGGAGGAACTCAAGGCAATATATAGGAGTTACAGAGCATATTTTAGTTCAGTATGTAGAAGAGCTTCCTCTTACTTACACCAAACTAAAAAGGGAAATTCTTGTAGCAAAGGCTAGATTCTTTTACTTGGGGATATACTAGAGGAGTAGGTGGGAATTACAGGAAATGCTTTCTGAGGTATTTTCTTCTGAAATCCTGTAGGAATCAAGGGATGGCCAAAGTGGAAGTAGTAGGACACATGGAGTGAGTAAACAAGCAACCTCAACCCTTGTCCTACCTCTTCTCCTGAATAGATGTGTAGTCTTGAGCAAATCATCTTCCTTCTTTGGTCCTTGATGGCCTTGTGTAAAAGAAGGGATTCAGCCAAATCATCTTTAAAGATCCCCAAAGTTCTAAAATTCCATGTTGCTAGGATGCCAACAAACCTCCCAGTGAAGGACTTTTTAATATGTGTTCTTCAGTTGAGAAATTCAGAGGGTCTTGGATTTCTCTGTCTTTATCCAATGCTGAGGTCCCTAGACTCTATAATCTTCTCTTTTTCCTTTTCCCAGGATCCTACTGTCTCAATGTTCCAAGCTTCAAACCATAGTTCTGTTACTGAATTTATCCTGCTTGGCTTCTCCAGTGACCCTGCCTCAAATAGGATCCTTTTCATCATCTTCCTCCTTCTCTACCTCTGCTCAGTCCTTGGCAATGGACTCATCATCATTCTGATCTGGCTGGATTCTCATCTCCACACACCTATGTACTTTTTCCTCAGCATCCTCTCCATACTGGACATGGGCTATGTCACTACCACAATGCCTCAGATGTTGGTACACCTGCTTTCCAGTTCTAAGCTCATCTCTTTTGCAGGTTGCTGGTTTCAGATGTATGCATTTAGTGCTTTTAGCCTCAGTGAGTGCATCTTCTTTGTGGTCATGGCCTATGACCGTTATGTAGCCATCTGCTTCCCACTGCGGTACATGCTCATTCTCAACTGGGACCTGTGTGTGCAGTTGGTGGTAGGGACCTGGGCCTCTGGCTTTTTTTTTTCCTTGGTTCACACCATTTTTACCATGAAGCTTCCCTTCTGTGGTCCTAATACTGTCAACCACTACTTCTGTGAGGGTCCCTCAGTTCGGAGTCTATCCTGTATGGACACACACCTTATTGAGATGGTAGATTTTATCCTGAGCATCTTCATGGCATTAGGCCCTCTGTCCCTCATTCTGGCCTCCTATGTCCGCATCACCATGGCCATTCTGAAGATCAAATCTACCCAAGGAAGGTATAAGGCTTTCTCCACTTGTGCTTCACATCTAATTGTGGTTACTTTGTTTTATGCACCTGCCATATACATATATATGAGGCCCAACTCCAACTATTCCCCAGAGAAAGACAAGCAGATTTCACTTTTCTACAATATGTTTACTGCCCTGCTCAATCCTGTGGTCTACAGCCTTAGGAATAAGGACATAAAGGCAGCATTCATAAAGGTAGTAATGGGGAACAGATTAGTCTGGTGAGTTAAAGTCTTGGAATAGAGTATTCCTTCCTTTTTTCTTTTTGAGACTGAATTTCCTTATCTCCAGGCTAGAAGTACAGCCACCACTTGTGGAACCAACCCTATCACTAATCAGGACTCTTTGACCCACTCCCATCTTTTTCTGGGCCAGTTTGTGCATCCTTAGGCTGTCTGGTTTCCCCATCTATTTACCCTCCAAGCCCCTATTCCTGAGAGGCTCATTCTATTGTTGCTACACCTAATATATCCACCCAATTGGCTTTAACCCTTTCATACCTTAGAACTCCTGAAGTTACTTAATCCACCAGCCTTAGCCTCCCCTCATAGCAATAATAGTAATTATGTGATTCCCCACTGGGTAAGCCAGATCAATCTATTTCTATTGGGCTTGGGATCCTGGTCTGTGACCTGCACTAGACCTGAATTATCACCTATCTCTAAGAATTAAGTAGAATAAATCTGATTTCAGCTTAATCCTCATCATCCCCATTACATTGATGATGTAGGCCTAGTTCTAGATTCTGAATCTCTTCTCACACCCATGGCTTAAACTCACAGAAGTCCTCCTCATCTATAAATTGGGGAGAATAATATTTGCCAATAGCACCCTCACAGGGTTATTGTAAGGAAAACACTTTACTTTTCTTATAGTGCCACACTGGAGTTAGTATAGCATGCAGTAACATGGAAGTATCTGGTGTTCTTACTACATGGTATCTTTTTATGGGAGTTTATTGGAGACACGAATTAGTTGTCCACAACTGAGGGGGACAAGAAAATGTATCTGGGAAAACAACTAGAAACCTTAGAAGTGTAGCCCCTTATCAGGGGCTGATTAGAAATTCAGTTTTTCCTAACTGGAAGGAGGGACTGAAATAGGAGAACACATAGAAACCTGGGAACATTGGAACTTCATGGCAGAATGCACACAGGAAGGCAAGGGAAGGATGGTGTTGCCTTGAATTGAATATAATCATGAACAATTAGACCCTTGCCTACCTCACAGATGCACCTAAGGATTTACTTGCCTGTAGAGAATTGGCTGTCTCTATGCTTTAGTTAACCTCTCTATACTTCTTTCAGGGCTTTATGGCATCATGGAAAAATGGGATCTGGTACTTTTACATTTAGTTATTTGATGTATGTAATTTTATAATGTGTTCCATCTCTACATAAAAACAGGCTAATTTTAATTTCACTTTGTGTAAATGTTTACTCTAAATGAGTGTAGGGGTTTGGAGTTTGAGGTGGGGAGGAAGAAAACAAACCTTTGGACAATGGCCTTAACTTTAACCATGACTGTATCAAAATTCTGCATGTCTCTCTCTGTCTCTATTCCAGTTTCTCTTTTTCAATAACACTTGACTTCTCTTTCTCCCCCTTTTCTTTTTCTTCTTCTGTCTCACTCCTCACCCTAACCATTTTATCCCTGTCTCATGTCTGTCTCTGAAAATTTCTCTCTCTCTCCCTTTTCTCTTTTGTTTTTAGTCTCTCTCAATTTTTCTTTCCCCTTTTTTCTTTCTCTTTCTCTTTCTCTTTTTTTTTCTGTCTCTCTCCATCCTGTGTTCTTTTTTCTTTCTCTGCTTCATTGTCTCTCTCTGTGTCACTGTTTTTGCCTCTCTGTCTCTCTCTTTTAGATTTCCCCCACAGTCCCCAGATACTCCCTCCACAAACACACACACACACACATACACACACACACCCTACATCCCAAAAGAGAATCAAGGGCTTTTTTTTTCTTTACTACTCATACCTGTGAGTATTGTAACTGGTGAGAAAACATCCAAATTCCAATGGCCAAGAACACTTAGGGATGGCTTCATGATGGGACTGGATTTTAGTTAATCTTTGAATGGGTTTGTAGTAGTGCATGAAAAAGAGAGAATTCTGAAAGTAGAAGGGGAAAGTAAAAAATAAGCACATTTCTGTTCCTTGCTACTCATGTGATTTTGGGTCACTACTTGCTCCATTGTGAAATTTATTTTCTTCTCTAAATTAAGGAGACTGGATGAGATTATTTCAAAAATCTTTTCTAGCTCTAAAGCCAAATGTTCTATGATTCCTAGGCAATGAGGCAAAAGTAAGGCTGGGTAAGTGCTAAAAGGGAAGAGCTGGAGAGCTTTGCTTTCATTTCAACAAACTTAGAATTTGTAAAACATTTAGCACAGGGCCTGGCATCTAGTAGTGTTATATAAATGCTTATCTCCCTTTCTCTTCTCTACCCTTGTCCCTTCTAATAATAGTGAACTGGGAAAGATACAAATATGATTAAAATACTGTCTTTACTTTCATGGATCTTATGGTCAGAGGGGGTACAAACTAGGCACAAAAAAAGAGAGAAGGTGAGTAGACACAAATTCAGCTTGGTTTCAGTAGGTATTCACTTCTTACTATGTTCCTGTAAGTGTGCTAGGTAATAGACATCCAAAGACTTTGAGATACATACTATATGGTTACTCTCCCAACTGCCTTTGCACAAACAGCTTAGGTCCCAAGAGGGCAATTAACATCTTTGTTTCCCAGGTTTTTAGTGGTAACTTGGAGGAATGGTAGTTTCTAATACTATCATTCAGGAGCTTCCATTCAGACTTCAGTTAACCATTTGACATCAACAAGCTTTTCTATGATGTTAACAGAAACATTAAAGCATGGACAGAATATATTTTATCTTTGAAGAGAGTGAACACAGGTTTGGTTAAGCACATATAGAGAGAAGACACAAGACTGAGATTTCTTTGTGGGCTCTTGGCCCTGAGAGTCCTTTTCTGTTTCTTCAGAATCCCCACTGAGTTAACTTTGAGGTATGGTATCTGCTCAGTTGGGTTGGCTCCTTGCTGATTGAGTGTGTTTGCTGAGGGGAAAATCCCCTGTGAAACTAGTCAAGCAAGTCACTCAGCTTTCTGTACTAACCCCCTAATTCTGTACTAACCCCCCTCCTCCACCAGACTTGTCTGATGCCAACTTTACTGGTCTCTGCCACCAACTCTACTTACTTAAGGATCTCTGATGGTTTTCCTGACCTCCCAAAGTGCTAACTTGATCAGTTCTGCCCTTGAATATCTACTCACTGAAGATCAGGAAAGAATTATCACAGAGACAAAAGAAAAAAAAATACTCACCAAACTTAGAATTATCCCAAAAGATTATGGATACCAGGTGACTGGGTAAGGGACACTTGATAGCTTGACACTGTCCTCCTTCACAAGTTTTCTCCCTTTCTATTCTACTGTTATAGAAATGATTTCTATATTTCTTAAATTCAGAATTAAATAAATTTTAAAAAGATATTAAAATAAGAAGGAAGAAGAGGGCCTGCTATGTTAACAACATGTTGTAGTGATGTTAGCTGGATTTATAGTTAGGAGAGACCTGGGTTTGAAGCCCATAAGTCTTCAACTTACCAACCACAGTTGTCCTTCTCCAAATTCAAATCTTGACCCTCTCAGCTTTCCCTGACATGTCACAGAAACCTCTTTACCTAAATATTTTGCATTGGAAATACTTTCTGTCCCTGCAGCCCCTTCCTTTAATTACTTGCAACATACATTCTAAGGAAAACTTCTAGGCTAGCCATGTCTTCATTTCTGCCTAGGCTCCAGTCTTGTCTCTGGACTTTCTCTACCATATTTCCTCTAGTTACTTTACCCTTTTCTTTTCAGCTACTTTTACAGAATATTATTGTATTCTTCTCTCATTAGAATTTAAGCTTATTAAAAACAGAAACTTCCTTTGTTTCTTAGTTCCTCCCTCCCTCCCTTCCTTTCTTCTCTATCTCCCTCCCTATCTCATTCTTTTCTCCCTCCTTCTCTCCCTCCCTCCCTCCCCTTCCTTCCTTCCTTCCCTCCTTACTTTCCTTGCTCCTTTCCTCTCTTTTTTCCTCTCTCTTTTCTTTTCTCTCCTTTCCTTCTCCCTTTCTCTTCCTTCCCTCTTCTCTCCATCCCTCCTTCCTTCTTTCCTTTTTTCTTCCTTCCTTCCTTTTTCCTTTCCTTTATTCCTTCTCTCTCTTCTTTCTTCCTCCCTCCTTCTCTCCCTCTCTCACTCCACCTTTCCTTCCTTCTTTCCTTGTTCCCTTCCTTTCTTCCTTCCTTCCATCTTTCCTTTCTTCCTTTCTCCCCCTTCCTCATCTCTCCCTTTCATCTTCTCTTCCTCCCTTTCTCTATTTTCTCTGTCTCTCTATGTCTTTCTGTTTCTATCTGTCTGTCTCTCAGTCACTCCCTCTCCCTCTCTCTCTACCCTCTGTCCTCCCAGTGCTTAGCACAGGGCCTAGCACATAGTAAGTGTTTAATAAATGTTTGTTGATTTGACTTATCTAAACTATATGGCCCTGTAAGCAAAACTCTTTACCTCCCTGAGACTCTCTTTCCTTATCTGTTAATTGGAGAGTATAATCCCTGTAGTTCATATCTCATGGAGGTGCTCTGAGGTACAAATAAATGAATGAAAAAACATTTGTTAATAATTTATTAAATGCCAAGCATTGTGTTAAACCCTGGGAATACACATCCAAAAAGCAGAGACAATGCCTGACCTTAAGGTGGTTAAATTCTAGTTGAGGGAAATAATAAATATGGGAGATTGGTGACCAATGAAGGTATTTTCATTTTAAAACTTTTAGGGTTTATGAGTGAAGCTACAAGAGTGAATATTGAGATACACTTTCCAATAACAAAAGCAGTATTTATTTGATTAAAGTTCCAGAACCGAAAGAATGGAAGATGATACTTGTGATGACAAAGCTCCTAGAGATAATACAGCATTAGGGCAGAAGTTATTGAGCTGAAAGGCATGATTTCTAGAAAACTTAAGATAATGTCTGTAAAGTGCAATACAAATATTTTTCATTTTCCAGTGGGACTCCAAATCCAACTTTTCATTCATTACCTTCTAACTAACCCCTACTCATCCTCCACATTTCCTGAATTCTGTTCAGAGGATCTGCAGTCTTCAAGTCATATAACTTTGTAACCTGTGAGACATTTATCCTTGACTCTCCCCTTGATCTTCCCCCATATCCAATTAGTTTCCAAGTCTTGACAATTCTGGCCTACCAATATATGACCCACCTATTTTTTTTCTCTTTGCTCATGGTTATCCTAGTGCAAGTCCTTGTCATCTCTTACCAGCACTATGAAAATAGCTTTCTAATTAGCATCCTTACTTCCAGTCTCTGAGTTCTCCAATCTCCATGTTACCTGGTTCTCCTGGCCAAAGGCCTCTGAAAACTGCATGAGGCTTGAAGGGATACTTTGGAATAGGACCTATTCAGAATCATTCTTGTGGGCCATCTAAGGCATTTGTTTTATGTTATTAATCAAACTAAATGCAAGGACATTAATTAAAAGCAAAGTCATTTGATTAAAAAGCATAATGAGATAGAAAGATAAACATCACATACATACAAGAGGATACTATTCTATAGATTGCTATGCTCTGGGCTGCATATTGTATGTGACTTTTGTACTTTCTATAACTTTCTATGTGTACTATATTATATTGTGACTAATGGGTTGGGTGTATTGCATGCAACTCTACTTTAGATGTGATTTATTATGCATTTGCTCATTTATTACTTATTTTGGATATTTACTTACAACTGTTATGTGCCAATCCATGAATATTTATGATATACACCTATAAAGGGAACAAGTGCATAGGGTGTCCTTTGTAGATTGTTTGCTAGGGGAATGTCACAAGGGAATGCACATTGTTTGGTTAACTCATGTTTCAACATTAGTTCCCACATGCCACTTGTTGGTTTCCAAAGAGTTTCTGATTTCATCCGCTGGTCTGTTGAGCCACTGGGCTTCTTCTTATTCTGATTTTATGTTGCCATGTCCCAATATAATTTTCTGGGCTACTCTATCCAGTATAATGTAAACTACCAATTTTATCTGCTGGTCTCCTTTATTGCAACGCCATCTGCTGTTTTTTCTATATGTCAATTCTTTGCCAAATTGTTTCAATTATTTGGTCTCTTCCATACAGGGAAATGATTACAGCTATTGTGAGTCAACTCAGGCAGAACTATGGTAGCTTTTTTGTGAACCAGATAAATAACTGGATTCAACTAGCATTAAAAGTTGCTCAGTTCAAATCTGTTTGCTACTATTTTGCTTTCCTTTTAACAGAAACTCTACCAGTTCTGCTTATTTGGGATTAATAAATTCTTTTCAATTCCCACTATTTTCATAGATGCTTTATAGCATGTAGATTACACTGGCTACCTTGTAGATTTGGGTGGAGGTGATAAACTTTGTCACTAATTTCCATAGTTATAACTGAATTACTTCTTTCTCTCTTTTATGTTCTCTCCTAGCAAACAAACAAAATCCTTTAATCTACAAAGCACACCATGTGCACATTTTTCCTTTGTAGAGGTATATCATAAATATTCATTGATTGGCATATAACAACAGTCACAAGTAATTATCCAAAATAAGTAATAAATGGGTAAGTGCATAACATATCACATCTGAAATAGACCTGCATGCAATACACCCAACCCATTAGTCACATGGGGAATATAATACATACAATAAGTATGTGTCATAGACAAAGTATAAAAGTCATCTGCAATATGCAACTAATAGCATAATACATAGGAAAGTGTATTGCTGTAGACTAAATACATGTCACACACAATGCAGCACACGCTGAACAAAGTAGATACATATAGACCATGTGCAGAGATTATTAATAACAAATTACATCTCAGATATTGAAACTATATATCAAATAAATATGACATGTTCTGTTCCAATTGGTACCATATGGCTACATGTGTAACCATCTCTCCTATTACTACATGGGCATCATAAGTGAAACTGCTCTTTAGCCTAATAGTAGCAATTAATAAGTATATTGAAACTTTATATACCTGATAACATAAGTCCCCACAAGACTCTATAAGGGAGTTACAATTGTTTCCACTTCCAGATCCCTTTTTTTGTTCTGCCTTCTCCCAATAGATTATAAGCTCCTTGAGGACAAAGGCTAACTTTCTTTTTCTTCTTTGTATCTTCAATATGTGGCACTGTGCCTAACACATAGTGGGTGCTTAATAAATGATTATTGACTACTGATTAAAAGAGGAGAATCCCAGTTTTAACTTGTAGCTTCTGTGAGTGGAGGAGAAGTTGGGGATTGGTCTCAGTTGATCTATATGATACTCAAAAGACTTGTTCAGTTATCCATTCATGTCTGACTTTTCATGACCCTGTGGATCATAGCACTCAGTGTTGTCTAATGGGGTTTTCTTGGCAAAGATAATGGAGTTTTTGGCAGTTCCTTCTCTAGCAGGTTAAGGGAAACAGAGATTAAGTGACTTGCTATTTACATTTACGTTTTAACATTTTAAAAATATGATTTATTTTTTTCTTCATAACAACCCAGGGAGGTAAAAGCGATTGTTATTCTCATTTGACAGATGAAGAAATTGAGACAAAGGTATGACTTGCCCAGGATCACACAACTAATAAATATCAGAATCAGGATTTGAATTCAAGTCTGCCAGACTCCACGATCAGTTCTTTACTCATGGAGACATTTAGCTAGATTATATCTCCATATATGAGCAAGGCAAAGAAATAGCCTTTGTTTAAGGACTAAAATTTATTAATGATAAGCAAGGACCAATGTATAAAAAGCCTTATGTCAAGAAGAATGTCCAATCATCAATCAGACTTTCAATAAACATTTATTAAGTACTAGGCACTATGTGGTTACCTTTGAAAAAAATACAAGATATTATAAAAATACAAATTTGTATAAAATTAAAAAAATATATAAAAATTTGTATAAAAAATCAGAGGAATTTTGAGAGAAGGAAATTTTGAGTTGTCTACTCTCTACCTTCTGAGATTAGACATTAGACACAGATTTAGTAGTAATGTTTGTACTATAGGGATTTGCCAATGCCTGGCTCACAGATTCTAATGGGCTTTATTTTGCCACATCATGGGCTGACCAGATTTTTGCATCAAAGCAGTTCCTGAATTCATTCAACTTCCTGGCCTTTCCTTTTTCTTGTTCTTATGGTGAGTGGAAAATTATTGTTTCATCCTGTAAATTAATCCCATGGCCAGGATTAGGACACAAGGGTAGGAAGTAATAGGTTCACAACATTCCATCCTGACAAGACAGAGCAACAATAAAGGGTTTCCTCAAACCACAATTGCTGGGATTATTTGTTTCAGAAATGTTTCCTTCACATCACTATCTTTTTTTTTTAATTAAAGCTTTTTATTTTCAAGACATATGTATGGGTAGTTCTTTAACATTGACCCGTACAAAGCTTTCTGTTACAAATTTTTCCCCCCTAGCCCCCATCTTTCCCCTAGATGGCAGGAAGTCCACTACATGTTAATTATATTAAAATACTTGACAAGTCGAATATCTGTATACATATTTCCATACTTATCATTTTTGTGCAAGAGAAATTGTATCTTTTTTTTTTTTGCTTTTTGCTGAGGCAATTGGGGTTAAGTGACTTGCCCAGGGTCACACACTAGGAAGTGTCTGAGATCAGATTTGAACTCAGGTCCTCCTGACTTCAGGGCTGGTGCTCTAACCACTGCACCACCTAGCTGCCTGTTCATATCCTTTGACCATTTATCTATTGGGGATTGACTTGAATTCTTATAAATATGAAACAATTCTCTATATATTTTAGAAATGAGGCCTTTATCAGAACCATTAAATGTAAAAATGTTTTCCCAATTTATTGCTTCCCTCCTAATCTTGTCTGCATTAGTTTTGTTTGTACACAAAAACTTTTTAGCTTAATATACTCAAAATTATCTATCTGGTGTTCAATTAAGAGTTCCAATTCTTCTTTGGACATAAATTTATTCCATCTCCACAGGTCTGAGAGGTAAACTATCCTATGTTCCTCTAATTTGCTTATAATATCACTCTTTATATCTAAATCATGAACCCATTTAGATCTTATATTGGCATGTGGTGTTAGGTGTGGGTCAAGCCCTAATTTCTTCCACACTAGTTTCCAATTTTCCCAGAAGTTTTTGTTGAATAGTGAGTACTTATCCCAGAAGCTGGGGTCTTTGGGCTTATCAAACATTAAATTGCTATAGTTATTGCCTAGTTTGACCTGTGATCCTATCCTATGCCACTGATTGACTACTCT
>JAJPUD010003368.1:240939-253468 GCA_023553655.1 Myrmecobius fasciatus | reverse complement strand
GCAATAATTAGGAGTTACTTTGCCCAACTTTATGCCAGTAAGTTTGATAATCTAAATGAAATGGAGGAATATCTACAAAAATATAGATTGCCCAGGTTAACAGAAGAGGATATAAATTATTTAAATAGCCCCATATCAGAAAAAGAAATAGAACAAGCCATTAACCAACTCCCTAAGAAAAAATCTCCAGGGCCAGATGGATTTACATGTGAATTCTACCAAACATTCAAAGAACAATTGATTCCAATACTACACAAACTATTTGAGAAAATAGGGACAGAAGGTATACTGCCAGAATCCTTCTATGAGACCGATATGGTGCTGATAGCTAAACCAGGTAGGGTAAAAACTGAGAAAGAAAACTATAGACCAATTTCCCTAATGAATATTGATGCAAAAATTTTAAATAAGATATTAGCAATGAGATTACAGAAAGTCATCCCCAGGATAGTACACTATGACCAAGTAGGATTTATACCAGGGATGCAGGGCTGGTTCAATATTAGGAAAACTATCAGCATAATTAATTATATTAATAACCAAATTAACAAAAACCATATGATTATCTCAATAGATGCAGAAAAAGCCTTTGACAAAATCCAACACCCTTTCCTATTAAAAACACTAGATAGTATAGGAATAAATGGGCTTTTCCTTAAAATGATCAGCAGCATCTATTTAAAACCATCAGCAAGCATCATATGTAATGGAGACAAACTAAAACCATTCCCCATAAGATCAGGCGTGAAACAAGGCTGCCCACTGTCACCATTACTATTTAATATTGTATTAAAAATGTTAGCTTTAGCAATAAGAGAAGAAAAAGAGATAAAAGGAATCAGAGTAGGTAATGAAGAAACCAAATTATCATTCTTTGCAGATGACATGATGGTATACTTAGAGAACTCTAGAGACTCAACTAAAAAACTACTAGAAACAATTCACAACTTTAGCAAAGTTGCAGGATTCAAAATTAATCCACATAAATCATCAGCATTCTTATATATTACCAACAAAGTTCAGCAGCAGGAGATACAAAAAGAAATTCCATTCCAAATAGCAATGATAGGATAAAATATTTGGGAATCTATCTGCCAAGGAAAAGTCAGAAACTATACGAACTAAATTACAAAACACTTTCCACACAAATAAAATCAGACCTAGTCAGTTGGAAAAATATTAAGTGCTCATGGGTAGGCAGAGCGAACATAATAAAAATGACAATACTACCCAAACTAATCTACTTATTTAGTGCCATACCAATCAAACTCCCAAGAAATTATTTTACAGATCTAGAAAAAATAGTAGCAAAGTTCATTTGGAAGAACAAAAGGTCAAGGATTTCAAGGGGATTAATGAAAAAAAAAGGCAGATGAAGGTGGCCTTGCTGTACCAGATCTAAAACTATATTATAAAGCAGCGGTCATCAAAACCGTTTGGTACTGGCTAAGAAATAGAGCAGTCGATCAGTGGCACAGGATAGGATATCAGGACAATCTAGGCAATAACCTTAACAATCTAGTATTCGATAAACCCAAAGACCCCAGCTTTGGGATAAATACTCACTATTTTGCAAAAACTGCTGGGAAAATTGGAAACTAGTGTGGAAGAAATTAGGGCTTGACCCATACCTAACACCACATACCAAGATAAGATCTAAATGGGTTCATGATCTAGATATAAAGAGGGACTTTGTAAGCAAGTTAGAGGAACGTAATATAATTTATCTCTCAGACCTGTGGAGATGGAATAAATTTATGTCCAAAGAAGACCTGGAACTCCTAATTGAACACCAGATGGATAATTTTGATTATTTTAAGTTAAAAAGTTTCTGTACAAAAAAAACAAATGCAGACAAGATTAGGAGGGAAGCATCAAATTGGGAAATCATCTTTACATTTAATGGTTCTGATAAAGGCCTCATTTCTAAAATTTATAGAGAATTGTCTCGTATATATAAGAATTCAAGCCACTCTTCAATAGATAAGTGGTCAAGGGATATGAACAGACAATTTTCAGATGATGAAATTAAAACCATCTGTAGTCATATGAAAAGTTGCTCCAAATCACTATTGATCAGAGAAATGCAAATTAAGACAACTCTGAGATACCACTACATACCTGTCAGATTGGCTAAAATGACAGGAAAAGATAACGACGAATGTTGGAGGGGATGTGGGAAAACTGGGACACTGATACATTGTTGGTGGAACTGTGAACAGATCCAACCATTCTGGAGAGCAACTTGGAACTATGCCCAAAAAGTTGTCAAACTGTGCATACCCTTTGACCCAGCAGTGTTTCTACTGGGCCTATATCCCAAAGAGATCTTAGAGGAGGGAAAGGGACCCACATGTGCAAGAATGTTTGTGGCAGCCCTTTTTGTGGTGGCTAGAAACTGGAAACTGAAGGGATGCCCATCAATTGGAGAGTGGCTGAATAAATTATGGTATATGAATGTTATGGAATATTATTGCTCTGTAAGAAACGACCAGCAGGACGATTTCAGAGAGGCCTGGAGAGACTTGCATGAACTGATGCTGAGTGAAACGAGCAGAACCAGGAGATCATCATACACAGCAACAACAGTATTACATGATGATCAATTCTGATGGACATGGCTCTCTGCAACAAAGAATTGTCTCAAACCAGTTCCAATTGTTCACTGAAGTAAACCATATACACCCAGAGAGAGGGAAATGAAATATGGACCACAACGTAACATTTTCATGATCTCTACTGACATTTGTTTGCATTGTGCTGCCTTTCTCTGATTCTTTTTTTTTCTTGTAGATAGGATTTTTCTTGCATAACTTCTCAAGCATTTCAACATTATTAGCATGTAGTGGACTTCCTGCCATCTAGGGGAGGGGAGGGGACTGGGTGTAAAATTTGTAATGGAAAGCTTTGTAAAGATCAACATTAGGGGACTACCCATACATATGTTATACAAATAAAAAGCTTCAATAAAAAAAATTTAAAAAAAAGAAATAATTATTTTTGTGTAAAAGCTAATTCAAAAGTAAGTGGCTAAAAGGAAGTAAAATGCTAGTCATTTAAAAATGGGGAAAAGAAGAATGTAACATAACCTGTGAGTGTTTGCTTCAATCAAAAGCAGAGAAAAGAGACTCTGCATTATCCCCAGGTGTCAGAGAAAGGGACTTTCATGTGACTGGCTGGACTGTCAGGTAGTGAGACAAGAGAATACCATGCTATACCACTTTTTGTTATCTTTGCCAATTTTCAGGTGAAAAGGTAAAACCTCAGTGTTTTTTTTTTATTCACATTTCTCTAATTATTGGCCATTTAGAGAATGCTTTCATAAAGTTGTTAATTGTTTACAATTCTCTACAACTGTAAACTTTACATTTAATTCTCTGAACTATATATAAAACCTTAATCTCTTTCTTAAATTCCAGGATATCTGGATATCTAGGCTTTTTGGATATCCAGAACTGGATGTTCTATAAGCATCATAAAATCAGCCATGTACAAAACAGAAATAATTATCTTTACTCTCAAATCTTCTCTTCTTCCAAACTTTGCTTTTACTATCAAGGGATGCTATCACCCTCCCTGTCAATCTGGCACATAATCTCAGTGTAATCCTCAATTCAGAATTCACTCCCCACTCTTTTATATCTAATTTGTTGTCGGTGGTAGGAGCAACTTATTCCTCTTTCCCACCTAGTTAGTTTGAGTGAGCAAGGTATACTAGAAGCCTCTGTATAGGGACAAGACTCAGGTGTTCCAGGTTGATAAAAGGCTTGTTACTAAAATATTTCTTTTCTTTTCTTTTCTTACTCATAGGTAAAGGCACATTTGAAATGTTGTGAGTTTTGAAAAGTTAGGAGAGTGAGCCTCCAGAAATTCAGGAATTGGAATCTATGCCAAAATTTGTAATCTTCAAGCATATCACTCAACCACCAACAGGATCTAGCTCATTAAGAGATTGACCTCACAGACAAAATAGCAATCTTTATAAGCAAAGAGAACTTTAGAGAACAGTGTTGTTTTTGGTCATTTTTTTCAGTTCTGATCTATTCTCCATAAACTCATTTACAGTTTTCTTGGCAAAAATATTGGAATGGTTTGCCATTTCCTTCTCCAGCTCATTTTAGAGATGAGAGAATTGAGGTAAACAAAATTAAGTGACTTGTCCACAACTAGTTATACCTTTAATAAATGTCTTAGGCCATATTTTAACTCAAGAAAATAACTTCCTGATTCCAGGCCCAGATCTTTATCTACTTTGCCACCTGTTCTCATACAAAAATATGCCACATTAAAAAGTAAATTTGATGAGACAATTCTGACACTCCATCATTTTAACCTACTCTCCCCAGGGGAAAAGATCTCATAGGAAAGAGTGTTCCCCACAGATGCTGTAGGGAATGGTTTTTACTGCTATTCTTTATTCCATCTTTTTAATATATATATATTGCTTTGTAAAAGCTAATTGGTTAATTGATTAAATGATACTGGGCACTAATGAATGAAAATTAACTTTGGAGAGACTAGCTGAAATGGGGAATCCAGCTAATGTTATTAGAGATGAAATCCACTGCCTGCAGGAATGCTAGAAGCCTGAGGGAAGGATATAGCCTGCAGTCCTTGGTGTAAACCAGCTTGTTGGTGAGAGTGGGAGCTGAGATAAAGCTGAGAGCGGTGATAAAGACCTCCAAAGAGACATTTGTATGTACTTAATTATGTGTATTCTTTACTCTCGCTTCCCCTCCCCACAGCAGAATGTAAATCCTATACAAACCAGGGATTCTGGCTTTTTTTTTTCTTTTTTTCCTTTCTTTGTCATCACAGCACTTATCACAAATTCCCGATACATGTTAAGCATACAGTTAATGCTTGTTGATTAACAAACTTCAAGGTTTAGAATTCTACTCTAAATACTTACAAGCCAAGTGAACCTGGGCAAGTCCTAAAACTTGTCTCTAGTTCAGTTTCCTCAACTGAAAAAGGAGGGTGAACTAAATGATTTTGCAGGTCCCCTTCAACTCTAAATCCATGATCTATGATCCTATGAGACATCTATAAGTAGCCAGTCAAACTACAATCTGCTGCCTCATTTTCACTGGATCATGGATTCAAAAATCCTCATCCCATATAGTCATCCAGCCTCCAGCTGATGATCATAAGTGCTTAGCTAGCAGGAATATTTGGTAATCATCTTTACTTTTACTGGATTCTCATCAACAAGACAAGTATTGTGGAGTCAAGAAAATATATGTGCTACCATTTTGTTAACTCGAATTCAGAGTTAAACATGGAGAAGCACTATTTTAGTTATAATTTGGAGCAGTATAAATCAGCCACACCTTAATATTTCTTAATCAGGCTGGCCACATATTGCAGTATTATTTTCTTCATTAAAAGACGCAAATAATTCTGAGAAGTACACAAACACACACACACACACACACACACACACATTCCTAAGTATTATTGATGGCTTGTTTTGTTCCAATTCATTTCTGAATATCTTCCTTTTCTATTTTGCTACCCAGGGGATCATCTCTTAATAAAAAATAAATAAAAGAAATGGGAAAAACACTAAATAAAATGAATAAAGTCATAAAACTAATCAACTCACTGAATGTGTTTGATAGTACCCTACCTTTGCAATGAAGGAAAATGTCTTCATTTCTTCAGCCTTTCTCTGGGGCCAAGCTTGGTCTTTATAATTAGAGTATTCAGTTTCTTTCTTCCTTTTTTTTTCCATTGGCATTGTGATAATCATGGTCTATACGTCACTGTCATAGCAATCTATAACAAACTCATAGATATAATAGCCAGTTACCCATTACCTCCATCCACCTCCATACCCCCAGCCATTATCTTCTAATTCATCACCTCATCCCTTGTCTTCAAGCTTGCTTTGGACAACAACCAAGCTGTGCCTTTGAGGTGATATCTCACCCAGCATCTCTTTCCCACTGAGTTTTCCCAGGGACATCCCTGATTCAATCATCTTCAGCTCACAAACACCTATATCCTCTATGTGCAACCCCCTTCTATTTTCTTTTCCAACTCTTCCCTCAGTTATTTTCAGCAAAATCTTCTTCCTCTTTCAATCTTCCTGTGTTATTTCTCCCTAAATTTATTCCATTTTTAAAAATCAAATAGTAATAATAGTAGCATTTATATAGCATTATAGGGTTGATAAAGCATTTTACAAATTTTATCCCATTTGATAACGCTGACAACATTGGGAGGTAGGTGCCATTATTTTACAAATAGAAAACTAAGGTATTCCATGATTTGCTCAAGGTCACACTGGTAATAAATTTCTGAGGATGGATTTGAACTCAAGCCTTCCTGAGTCTGGGTACACTTCTTAAACTGCTGCCCTACCCATATACCTAGAAGAAAAAAATAAACAAATACAAAAACAAATATGTATGTACATGTATATGAATATATAATGTATATGTATGTATTATATTTAGATGTAAATGTATATGTATTATGCACACACATATTTGTACTTAAAAACACAAGTAGACCTAAACAGAATGTTAAATCAAGTGGTAGAGATGCAACTTTATTGAGAAAAAGAAAAATTAAAATATCTGCATCAAAATTAGACATAATAAAGAACCTGGGTCATCAACATGTAAAGCTCTTTTGGAAGTGCCCAGGATTCCTTTCAAAAGTTCTCTGGCATCCTCATCTATTTTCTTAATGTCTGGTAATTAAAAAAGTATTTTGACAAGTGTAAGTATTCATGAGAAATTTTTTAAGAAAAAAACTCATTATTCAATATTTTCATTAATCATTAGTATAATTAGTTTAACCAATACAATAGCATTATAATAATCTACTATATTTCATTATATACATAGAGTATTTCTAGTATATCTTGGGCTAAAGAATCTTTTGTTGATTAGCATGGACAGATATCAAAGATGCCAGTCATACATTGCATCCCAAGTCATCCCTTCCTGACTTTTGTCTTACCAGTGGTTTTGATGATTCTGGAAGAGATAGTGATGTGGATGACTTTGTGGGACTCTGTCATGCTTAAATTTGATTTTTGTGCAAGACATCACCTGTGATGTTATTGGTCCTCTTCAAAAGTTAAGGACAAATGACAGCATTGTTAGTTCATCAAGATGTCATGATTTGACTGTTTCCTATTTCTTCTCCCTACTAGGTATGATTATTATTATTATTATTATTTGTTATCCTAGAAGGAATAGGAAGCCACTGGAATTTATTGAATTAAAGGGATTACACAGTGACACCTATGTTTAAGTAAAATCACTTTGAGAGCAGTGCAGTTAAATGATACTATGAAATGGAAAGATGCTTGAGACCAATTAGGCAAAAGGTTATGAGAGAATAAAATAAGTAGTTAACCCTATTTTTTTTTCAGCCTTCTGGCTCTTTTTTTTTAATATTTATTATATCATGGAGTAATTCAGAATATTTGATATCTTATTTTCTGGGAATTCACTGCTTAGATGAGGTTCTGATTCTTTTTTGCTAAGCTATTAATTTCCTAATTCTTTCCCAATAAA
The DNA here is from genome assembly GCA_023553655.1 of Myrmecobius fasciatus. NCBI lineage: Eukaryota > Metazoa > Chordata > Mammalia > Dasyuromorphia > Myrmecobiidae > Myrmecobius > Myrmecobius fasciatus. Next base: position 245,930 of record JAJPUD010003368.1, on the reverse strand, counting down.
CTTTCATTTCTTTTTATTTTTTTAAAAGTCTTCATATCATTGATAAAAATATTTCAAAAATTAAAAAAAAATTGCTCCATTTCTTCTAGAAATCATAGTTCAATTTATACCTGAACTGGGTTTTTCTTTGCTTGTAGATATTTTGGAGTGATTCTCTTTTTCTGGGTTTGTGTTTTGAATATCCTTATTATCACAGTAGTTTTTGATGATGGAGTTATGTTGTTTTCACATTCTTTTAGTCTACTTTCTGACTTCAGACTATGCACTCCTCGAGGAGAAGTCTGAGTTGGTGCTAATTTTGCTTTCTTGCAACACTTAGTGTTCTTTGGTCCAGGATCTCAGGTACATCTGGAGACCTGCAAACCATCATTTCCTCAAAAATGTCCCCCAAATTCAGGACCTTTTAATCATCTCCCCACCCCTTGTCTGAGTTCTACTAGTTCCTGACCTAAGTTTGAGTTTGACCAATAGACTGTTGCTAGACTCAGCCATTATAAAATTGTGCTGCTTATTCCTCTAGTTTGGGCTAGAAAGTGGAACAGAAATCCTAATCTCATAGGATTTAAACTACACCATTGCTGGTTGCTCTGAAGTTTGTTTCTAGCTTGGTACACAGCTTAGAGATGCAGACACCTCCTTAACTCGGTTTGGCACCCCATAGTTCAAACCCCCTCCTGATTCTCTTCTGAATATGTAAACTTTGAACTGGCTATTAAGCAAAAGAATTGCCAGTTTGTGTCTTTTATTCCCACTCCTTTGCAAGGTCATGGTCATGGTTCCTGTTTTGGGTCTGGGACCTTCTCTTGCCCTAATGCACAGATTCTCACTATACTTGAGTATTCCCTGCCTATATTGTATGTACTATTGGCCAGACTCACTGTGATCTTTTTTTTCTTCTTGAATTCCCCCAATAGATTTGCCTTGGTCTGTTTTTTATATCTTTTTGAAAGAAGATTTTTTTTGTTTTTGATTTTTTGAGAAGAGGGATTATATTTTTTTAATTTTATTTCATTTGCAAAACATATGTATGGGTAATTTTTCAACATTAACCCTTACATAGCTTTCTGTTACAGATTTTCCCCCCAACTCCCCTCCCCTCCCTTAGATGGCAGGATATCCACTACGTGTTAATTATATTAAATATTTGGCAAATCAAATATATGTATACATATTTCCAAACTGATTGTTGTGCAAGAAAAATCGTATCTACACAGAAGACATATCAGGTAAAGGAAACACAATGTAAGCAAACATCAATCAAAAGTATGAGAATGTTATGTTGTCCGCATTTCACATCCCTCTCTCTGGGTGTATATGGCTTTCTTCACTGAAGAATTGGAAGTGGTTTGAAACATTTCGTTGTTGAAGAGAGCCATGTCCATCAGAATTGATCGTCATATAGTATTGTTGTTGCCATGTATAATGATCTCCTGGTTCTGCTCATTTCACTCAGCATCACTTCATGCAAGTCTCTCCAGGCCTCTCTGAAATCGTCTTGCTGGTCGTTTCTTACAGAACAATAATATTCCATAACATTCATATACCATAATTTGTTCAGCCATTCTCCAATTGAAGGGCATCCATTCAGTTTCCAGTTTCTAGCCACTACAAAAAGGGCTGCCACGAACATTCTTGCACATGTGGGGCCCTTTCTTTCCTTTATGATTTCTTTGGGATATAAGCCCAAAAGAAATGCTGCTGGGTCAAAAGGTGTGCACAGTTTGATAACTTTTTGAGCATATTTCCAAATTGCTCTCCAGAATGGCTGTATCCGTTCACAGCTCCACCAACAATGCATCAGTGTCCCAGCCTTCCCACATCCCCTCCAACATTCATCATTAATTTTTCCTGTCATTTTAGCTAATCTGACCGGTGTGTAGTGGTACCTCAGGGTTGTCTTGATTTGCATTTCTCTGATCAATAGTGATTTGGAGCACCTTTTCATATGACTACAAATAGTTTTAATTTCATCCTCTGAAAATTGTCTGTTCATATCCTTTGACCATTTATCGATTGGAGAATGGCTTGAATTTTTATAAATATGAGACAATTCTCTATATATTTTAGAGATGAGATCTTTATCAGAACCCTTAAATGTAAAGATGATTTCCCAGCTTATTGCTTCCGTCCTAATCTTGATTGCATTGGTTTTGTTTGTACAAAAACTTTTTAACTTAATATAGTCAAAATTATCTATCTGGTTTTCAATTAGGAGATCCAGTTCTTTGGACATAAATTTATTCCATCTCCATAGGTCTGAGAGGTAAACTATATTACGTTCCTCTAATTTACTTATAGTATCACTCTTTATATCCAGATCATGAACCCATTTAGATCTTATCTTGGTATGTGGTGTTAGATGTGGGTCAAGCCCTAATTTCTGCCACACTAGTGAGAAGAGGGATTATTAAACATAGCTATATTTCTTCCTGCTATTCCCTCATTTTGCCTCTGCTCCCTTGAGCTGCATTTTAAAAGAATAGAAAACAAGTATTAAACACTTACCATGCGCCAAGCTCTTTACAAATATCTCATCCGTTCAACATTATCAAATGCTGCAGAAAAAAACATCATGGATGAGCATTAAGAAAAGACCATCAGATATGAAAATTAAATCATCATTGGTTAGATAACAGTTTCAATTGGGTGATAAAGTTGGAATGAGATTGCAAAGATTTTAGGGAGTGAGAAGAAAGGAAATGGAAGCAGCAAGTATGGACAACTTTTTCTAAGAGTTTGATAAGTAGAAAAGAAATATAGGAGAAGGTAGAGCTGTATAAGAGTTTTTTAAGAATAGGGGAGATTGGAAATGTTTGTGGTGATCAAATAAAATTATAATCGTAATGCACTTAAAACTGCCTGACTCAGTAAGAACTCTGTAGAAGTTAGTTATTATTATTATTAATCAGAATTATTTATTTTATTATTTTTTCTTGTGACCTTCTCTGTATCATGTTTTCTTGAGAATTCTTTATTTAGCCATAGTTATGAAACTATGTAATCTCATGTTCTTCTATTTTATTTTTGATGTGACCTTTCCTGTAGTTTATGACAGAAGATGTTCTAAACCCAATTTCCATCATATTGTTTTCTAGCTTTCCCAACAGATCCTTGTTAAGGAAAGAGTTCTTTCCCAAATATTTCATGTTCTTTTATTTACCTAAGCTAACCAGAATATCAACTAAGTCTGACACTATATATACAATGTCACATACCCCTAAATGGCCACTTTTCCAAACAAGAAAGGAAATACAAGCTTAATTATTTTAGTTATACAACATTCAGTCACACAGTTTTTTTCTTGTCTTCTCATTTTGATTGTTATAGTCACTGTATATATTGTTTCCATAGTTGAATCCTAATTTCTGCAAATTGTTTCTAGTTTTTCCAACATTTTCTTTTCTGGATAGTTTTCGTGTGAATTTCCCACAGTACATTTTTAAAGTTTTTTTTTCTTCCCCTTTTTGTTTTGTTTTTAATTTATCCTGCTTTTCTGAGAGATCCAGGAGCTTTAAGTTATCATAGAACATCCTTTCTTCAAGGTCAGCTTCTTGGACTTAAAAGGAATTCACATATTCTTTTAATGTTGTTGCCCTAGTGAGTGTGATCAGCAAGATGTCGAAGTAATTATTTTCCACAAACCTCTCCAGTGTAAAATCAATACATCGACTTCCCACTCTGAGACCTCACTCTCCAACTCACTGAACACTAGGAAATCTCACAGACTTGTGTTTTAGGATCTTACTCCAGTCCCTGTCCAGTCTCTTCATAACTTATACCACCTAACCCCACAAGAAGTGGAAGACACTTAATATGTCAAATCACTACATATATGCATGTATATATGCACACCTATATTCACACAGGTTTATGTGTGTGTTGTTATCTCCGCTTTTGAACAAGCTGTACACACATTTTGATGTTAACATTATGTGGTAGGTATCTGCAGTGGAACTGTACAGGGAGGTTTGGAAAATTACCTCTAACTGTGTTGTTTGTCAATTTATTTTGCTTATTATGTATATTTGTTCACTAAAAAGCATCTGATTTAAAAGAGCAAAGCACTGTCATAAAGGTTCTCTTTCGACAAAGTGTCTCTCATGAATATTTCAAAATTATACAAGATTCCATGAAAAATTCAACAAAAGAAGTTTCAAAGGCACTCTAATCACTAATATCAAGTGAAGCGTAAAACGGAGACAAGCTAGCCAGAGGTATTTGCTACTGTCATGGAGGAGATTCAGTGGAAAATCTAAATTGAGGGAAGATTCTCTATGGATTTTGAGGTTCTCCTGAGGCTTATGTTTATAGATGACATTGTGCTGATTACATCAAGCCAGAGAACATTGCAAAGCCTCCTAAAAGAGATGCATAGTCACTCCAAAGAGTGTTTTTCCCCCTCAGGAAAAATCAAGTGGATGAAGGATGTTTATTGTCCAAACTCTGATATATGCAATTGAATTTACAATCTATAGAACTCATCTATCAGGGGGTGGGGTGGAGGTGGGGGGTGGAGCAGGGGAGTAAGGCTTAGTGAATAGGAAGCCAGTCCTGCTACTAGCTTGGGGGCTCTGTGACTCTGGATAAATCCTTTAAATTCTCAGTGCCCCAGGCCAGAGATGCCAAATACCCAGAGGGGCCTATGGCAGGTCCACAACATTCAAGGTCACAACAGATTAAAAGGTAATTGAAAAATGTTTAACAAAATAAATAAAAAGGCAGTCAAATATAGATAAATATTAATACGGGTTTTCTAAGTCAATATGCATCCCCAAGGATTCTTATGTACAGTTTAATGATCCTTGTATTTGAGTTGAAAATCTCTACTCTATAATATCATAAGATGCAGCAAAGATGTTGATCTGGATTAGTGATGGGATTTAATTCATCTGAGAGTTTTCAATATCAGCAAAATCATAGATTCAGGCCCTATTCCAGTCCTCTTTAACACAGGCATATATATGTTGTGTATATATATATATATATATATA
>JAJPUD010003368.1:218498-240839 GCA_023553655.1 Myrmecobius fasciatus | reverse complement strand
TACACAAAGAGTAGAGAGTACAATTAAAATTTAGAATAGATTACACATGTATATGTGTATACATATATACATATATTTAATGGAGAGTTATATTCTATCCTCAGTTTTAATTTTTTCTATGTCTGTAGTATTCTATGACTCCCTGTCTTAAAGGATTAGTAAGTTATTGTCATTAACAAAATGGATCTTTGTTACAGGGAAAAAGTTGATGTCACTAAAAACAAATTGATAATTCATAAAGGCAACCCAGCCTATCATTGTATTCTTATTTAATTCTGGGCTCAATTTGTTGTACACATGAAGTGCATATCCTATATCTGTCCGTTTATCATCTATCCTATATAATATTTGAAACATTTTGATGTACATTGAACTTTCTCTCTCTATCTCTATCTCTGTCTCTATCTCTATATTTCCCTCTCTCCACACATACATATCATATAAATGCTTCAAAAACTCTCATTTATAGGGTGAATTGTTCTGATTAAGACAAACTCCTGGAATACTGAAGTGTCTTCTAAATAACGACTATAGTAATTCAAAAGAGTTTTTCCCTGAGGAAAAAGCAAGTGAGTGAAGAATATGTGATGGACAAAATCCATGCAGTTAAAGAGAAACAGGAACAAAGAACATTTGCTGCTCCACCATCACCCACTTTCAAATATGCAATGGAAAGAGTAATTTAGGGACTGGATATACCCAGATCTCTCCCATGGAATTTACTGCTTCTGCTGAAGGACATAGGTTCAAATAAGATAAGAGAGAGTAGGCTTATTTTAATGTCTAGGTTTATATAGGCACAGAGAACCCTATGGGATTGTGAGGTATTTGATTCAAGGGGTGAGTAAAGATATCAGGTTCTAATCTCCCAGAATACAAAAGAAAACCTGTAATGATCCAAAGGCCAGGGGAGAAAACCTGAATGAAAACTTTGGACATTAGCAGGAAAATTAATAGGAAAGCTCAGATAGTCAGGAGGAAAATGAGCAAACATGCAAAAAGGGAACTGAGAACAATGAACAAGTATAATAAATACTAGGAAGGGAAATGAACCAAAATTCCCCAATGGAAAAAAAGAATCCTGCAGACTCCCCAGAGATTATGTAATAGTAACCACAAATTGCAGGATCCTTTAAAAGAGAAATAAAACTGTTAAAATAGGATAATAGGATTAAAATTAGGTCAGCAATCAGAACTCTCAGTGCATAATTTAAAAAAGATAAGCAGCAGGGTGAGGAAAAAAAAATACACTATGGAGAATCTGTCCCAAGAAGTAGTTGCTAACAAATACAATAACAGATCTGGAACACAAAATACAGGACTAGGAGAACATTTGGCAAAGGAAATACAATTTTATTTTCAATAGATATAAATTTTTGAGGTGATCAGTCTATTCAACAAAGCAGATTTCAGCTACTGACCAGAATAAGAACCTAGCCAGCTATGGGGACTATCATCTGCCCTCACCACCAGGACCAGTCATTCTTCAAAGCCTATAGAAATCTAAATCTCAGTTTGAGAGAGATATCAATTCAGCTTCAAAACAAACCATGAGGGAGAGATTCCCTGGCAATTAAAGGCTGAATTACAACTTAAACCCAAATTTCAGCCAGCTATACAGTATTGATCAGGATCAAGATCTAGAGAATGTGAATAACTTGTCTTCCCTGACATCACCCAGGTGCACTCTGCCCACCTCAGATGATTTAATCAACTCAGAGCTGCAAATTGTTTGTGAGAAAAAGCAACCCTGGATGTTGATTGGATAAAGAATAATTCTCTACACTTCAACTCTTTTTAATAAGCTAGGTCCTAAACTTGTTTCAGAACCTTGTTGAGTATACCCCTGCAACATATCTCTAATAGTGCCCGCTTCTCTCCTTTGATTTTGTAACCAATATAAAGTGTGCCCTCATTACCTCATAGCTGACTTATTGTAGTAGCTTGGTCAGTCTGTTTGCTTTAGGTCTCTTCCTAATCCAAAACAGCCTCCATTCAGCCATTTAATTCTGAGTAGGCCAGTCTCTAACTCAATAAACTTTAGAGGCTTCCTATTGCCTCCAGGATCAAAGGCAAAATCCTCTGTTTGGCATTCACAGCCCTTCTTAACCTACACCCCCTCCTCCTACCTGTCCTTTTTATTATTGTTGTTGTCTTAATATCTTACTTTCAGATAAGCATTCTTTTAAATATATGTCTATATATTTAAATGTATGGTATAAAACATTTTCATAGCATAGTATAACAAAAAAGATGATTACACTAATTTATTATGTACAATTTGCTATTCCTTTTAAATATATAATAAAACTATCATGTACATTTCTGGTTTTTTCCTTTTTTTTTTCTTCCCTTCCCCTGCAGTTAGTAAGCATCAAGTAGTAGGAATTTTGGGCTGCAATTAGACACACTCACAATGTGTATATGTGTGTAAAATCATTCTATACATACATTTATTTATTAATTCTTTCTCTGGATGCAGATAGAGTCTTCAGAGGTCCTTTGTAGCTAATTCAGATAGTCAGAATGACTTATTGAAGGTGTTTTAAAAACAATATTGCTGTTATTGTATACAGCATTCTCTTGATTCTGCTCATTTTACTATACTTTTTTTGTGAAAGTCTATCCATCTTTCTCTAAGATCATCAAGCTCATTATTTCTTATAGCACAGTAGTATTCTATCACCATTATATTTTAGAACTCATTAAGTCATTTCCCAATTGACAGGCATCTCCACAATTTCCAATTTCAGCCTGACACATATTGTCACTGACCTCTTAGTTGTTCTACCAACAAACCCCATCTTTTAACTTTGGGTATTTTCTCTACCTGTCTTGCATGCCTGTTATGCTCTGCCTCCTCAATTCTATCTACTGAATTCCCTAACTTCCTCTAAGTCCTATCTAAAGTCCATATTTCTATAGGAAGCTTTTTCCATGCATTCCTTTTGCTAATTATTTCCCATTCATCCTGTCTTGAGCTTTTGTTGTTGTTGTTCATTCTATTTGATCCCATCTGGGGTCTTCTTGGCAAAGATAATGGAGTAATTTGACATTTCCTTCTATAACTCATTTTACAAGTGAGAGAGCTGATCCAAGGAACTCAAGTTTTTGGCCAGGGGGACTTGCATCCCCTGAGTACAATGGAAAGTCTTTGAAGGAAAGGATTGTGTCACTTTTCTATTGTGAAACATCTAGGTGGTATGGTGGTTAAAGCATGGGCAAAGAGTCAAGAAGACCTGAGTTCAAGTCCTGTCTCAAACACATACAACTGTAAAATGGGGATAGATCAAAGGAAATAGAGTGCTGATCACAGTGCCTGGCATGAGGCAGGCTCTATATAAGTGTTTATTCCCTTCTATCTGATTACCTTTCCACTTTTTTTTCTTTTCTTTTCTTTCTTTTTTTTTTGTATTTTCAGCATCTAGCACAATGCTTGGCACATAGTAGGTGTTTTATTTATTTATTTGATTTGGTGATCTGGTCATGCACTTTTCTTAGCCACTTAACCCTTATGACCTGAACCAGTAGTTCTCCTGATAACCCAGAGATTCTCATTGTACTTGGAATGGAGATGGGAGTGAAGAATAGGAGAGAAATAATTAATAGAATATTAGAGTTGGGCCTGGGAAACACCTGCATTGACTAATAATACAAAGCCAAGCCCCAGAATGAGGCTACCAACTTGTCTGACATCCATCTCCTCTCTAGATCTCCAGGACAAATTGTAGGAACATAGCCCCTGGGGTCTCTTATCTTTTATCCAACCACCATCCAAACCTCATTCCCAATTCCAGTGATACTCAAGATTATTGATAGTTCCTTTATTCTCATCCTGGAATGGCACTGGAACAGTGTTGTTCTGGGATGGGGGCCAAGTCCTAGACTGCCACCTTCTTCAGTCCAGGAATCCATAACCCAGTCACTCCTTGACTGGGAGCAGTAAGTACTATACCAACTTGGGATGACTTACTATTAACCCTGACACCGTCTAAACTTCACTATCAACAATTATGATATTCCCAACCCTTCTGAAATCTCCACTCTCTTCTCCAAATCTCTCCAATCCCACCTAGTGTATTTAATCACATCAGCTTTGGAAAGGATCCTAGAATCTCAGATTAGCTGGGGTTTGAAAACCTGAGATCTTCTTAGAATAATGTTTTTAAATGTTTGAAATAAAATCCACAGGATTTCAAGACATAACTATTTTATGGTATTACAATTAATTTTTTTAAATTTTTATCACTAATGAAATTAACCATATCTCAGTTCTCCATGAGCATATAAACCTCTCAGTTTTAACCAACTATTCAGGTAGGATTTAAAGAACAGGAGATGGGGTTTGAAGATAATTTACTTCTAGGTAACCAATGTTCTATAATAGAGGTATACAAAGAGTAACAGATTGCTAGCTATAGGAGTAGTAGTGGGTGTTGAGATGAATTGTCATACTCAGTCTCCATGGGCTGGGTCTTAGTAATAACCTGTTTCTCAGGGATAGTGAGGATAGGGCAATAAGGGGTCTGGTGGAGGGGCACTGTTCCTCTGAGCTGGACATTTTATAGACTTTGCACATTAGTTCTTTACTCACTTGCTTTTTCCTGTGTGGAAAACTCTTCTTGAATCACTATGGATCTCATTTAAGGGACATTTCAGTGTTTCAGAGGTTTGATGCAATCAGAACAATGTAACTGGTAAATGGGAACATCTGAAGCACCTCACCATGTATTGAAGTGTCTTTTATAGAGAGAGATATAGGACAGATACTTCAAATGGACAATGAATTGAGTCCTGAATTGAATACATAGATGAAAGCAGGCTGAATTGCCTTTGGTATATTGTAAAAAATTCTTTTAATGACCCCAACCTTCTACCTGAAACAAAAGTTCATCTTTTTAATGCCAACATTTTATTGGGATTGTTGTATAACTGTGAGTCATGGAACACTACAGCCTCTAAAGAATTAAAATTGAGTAGAGAATAGAACTCATTTATCCACTTTATAAACAGAATGTCCCAAAAGTCTTGGAGCAGTTTTAAGCTATTGAAATTTATGATAAAAAATAAATTAATGTAAAATATGTACAGAATCATTAAAAAGGGATTTCAATGGTTTTAGGCTATTAAAGCTTAAAATCATTTTATTGCTTTTGGGACATCTTGAACATACATGTATAGGAAGCCAGCTAGCTAAATACTGGATCTGATTTTATCAATATTTGATTTCACTGGTATTGGGAACTTCCAAGTGCAGAAACAATTCCTTATTTGCAACTAATACTTTTAAACAGTTCCCTGGAGCATAAGTGATGTCCATGAACAAACAGACTTTTTCTGCTTTCAAAGATAGTCCTGTCTCCACTGATTTTACACAACTCATCTTCCCTTAAATCCACTTCACTTACATATCATGGCATCACCTCCCTGATGTCATGGTCCTCTTCAAGAACGAATGACAAAAAACAACAATTTCCACTAAGCAAGTATATATATGCACATTGATGGATGAGCTCTGAACACTTCACCATATATTGAAGTGCCTGTTTTTTTACAGAGATAATTCAGTGACAGATAATTCAAGTGAATTATGCAATTCATGTGATAATTCATTGAATCCATATAAAGCCATGTATGTCATGGCTTTGATAGCTTAGAAGATAGAATTTTATTCTCTTTATTTTGGGAGGGAGGTCAGGAGGCATCTTTTGAGTAATTATGCATCTCTTTTGGGAAATTCTGCAAACATTTCTGAATTTACTGCAAAAGGCAGGGTGGTTTCTATAAACATGGGGTTTTATAGGACCTCACGAAGAATCCTTCCTATTCCCTACTGATTCTCCTCCAGGATATTTGCAAATACCTCTGGGGAGCTCATCTTCTTGTTTTATGCTTCACTTAATATTAGTGATCAGAGTGCCTTTGAACCTTCTCTTGTTACATTTTTCAAGGTATCTTGCATAATTTTGAAATATTCATGAGACACTTTGTTGGAGGTGGTCTTTTATGGCAGCACTTTGTTCTTTTGAATCAGATACTTTTTTTTAATAGTCAACAGATGCATATAATATGGAACATGAATTGACAACCAACAAAACCTAAGGTAATCATCCAAAGGTCCTAGTACAGTATACTTGTATGTACATAACATAAAGCACTCATGAGAATTGCCTATATTCACATGGTCAATAGTATATGATAATACATATGTATAAATTCTAAGGATACAATTTCATGCATTATAAAATACATAGCCTTATAAAACAGTTATGTACAATGAAAAAATACATAATAGGCAAAATACAGTATATAAAAATAATATATGCATAGCATGACAGATTGATGTATGCAACAAAATACATTACAGCAAGGAAAGCACAGGACATATTAAAAAAATAGCATATGTTTCTATTTTATATAAAAACTATACAACCCATGGAGCTTGACCAGAGACATCATCTGGTTAAGTGAGCAACCACTTTTTAAAATTTCTCTGAAAGTAAGTAAATTTGGATTCCTTAGCTAATAGGTCTCTGGTCTTCACTATGACTTCCTAAGTTTGTGGAAGGCCTGGGTCTATCACTGTCTCTAAATTTCTGGATGAAGTCTGTTCTTTTGGAGTTCCCATAACCATTAAGCTTGGCAGGGGCAAACTATAGACTTGGCTTTCACTGTCTGAACAGAAATACTCTTGGTAGTGAGACAGACTTCCTAACCCCAAACTCAGGTTCCTTCTCATCTGAATCATTGTATTCTGAGCTATTTTGGAACTCTGTTTTTTTTTTTTTTTTTATGCAAGAGTTTACCTGGATAACTTCTTATTTTTCCTTCCTCCTTACTAGGAAATTCTGATATTTCCTTAATAGGCAATAGGAGATTGCACTATATTGATATTTAAAAAACAAAACAAAACAAAACATGTGGGGTGGTTAGTTGGTGTAGTGGATAGAGCACCAACCTTGAAGTCAGGAAAATCTCAGTTCAAATCTGGTCTCAGATACTTAACACTTCCTAGCTGTGTGACCCTGGGCAAGTCACAACCCCAATTTCCTTAGCTAAAAAAACAAACAAAAAACATGGGATCCCCCTTCATTCACTCAATTATTTGAACCTCATCTTCCTCATCTGTAATTTAGAGATAATATTATATTTACTTTTCCAACTCCTCCCCTTTTCTTAAATGTTTCAATAATATGATTGCACCACTATCTTCCCAGTCATCCAGACTCTATCTCCTAACTCTATCATGCCTTTTCATTGAAAAAAAAAAAGACAGACAGTCAGAGAACAGGAAAAGGAAAAGGAGAAAAAGGAGAAGGAAGAAGAGGAGGAGAAAGAAGAGGAGGAGGAGGAGGAGGAGGAGGAAGAGGAAGAGGAAGAAAAGGAAAGAAATAAGCACAATGTAGCAAGTATTATGCTAAATGATAGAGATAAAAATACAAACAAGAAAGACAGTCCCTCCCTCAAAAACTGTAATTCTAATGGAGAGAAAACATAAAGTAAAGTTCGAAGGAGGAGGGGGTATACAGCTGGCAACATTGTGTGGAGATAGATAAAAAATGTCTTGGAGTCCTGGATCAGTGTGAAATAAGATAAAGCTCACGTATCATAGCCAGTATTTCAATAGCATAATCTAAGGTTGCAGTGGGGAAAATATAGGAATTATAGCCAGATTGCTGGAGACCTGATAATGGAGATGCCATCCATTTATAGATATTTTTATAATTCTACTAACATATCCAAAAGGACAGAGTATCTGAATCCTCATTAATTTTCCCTTCCCACTCTAAAAGAATAGATGGATAATTATGCTGCCCATGTATGATGGGCAGTGTTTAATTTCATACTGGTTAATACATCAGTGAATTGTTGTGGCCTACAGTTGAAACTGAATTTTATACATATAATCTTAGAATTTGTCAATGAAGGCCAGCTTCGAAGTCAAAAAGTCCAATTTGTGTGTGGGATAACAAGGCTCACTAGAAACAAGTTTTCTACTGTCAGATTCAGTATGTTTCTGGTGACTTCCTATCTTAGTACAATATTTTTCTTTAAACCTTCCTGGCTAGCATCAGTACATAGCAAAATGGGCTTCTCTGAGTTTGCTGACAGGTCCTTAAAAGTTCATACTTCTCATTTTGGGAAATATGATGTCAAAGTGATCAGACTAGAATAACTTCTTGTTCTGTTTTCTGGGAGTTTATTTTTTCCTTTTCAAACTCATATATTCAAGATCAAGAGCATTGTATATCCTAGTAATAATAAACATAGCACTATATTTGTGACTTAATTGGCATAGAGCATTTTCACACATTGGCAATCCCTCTAGCAAGGAAATTCAGTACATTCTGTGAGACTTAGAATGTTAAGAGAGTTGTCTAGAATATTGAGAATTTAAGCTGTTTGCCCAGGATCTAATAGTCTATACTATATAGTAGTATACTATATAATAGTATATGCAAAGCAAGATTGAATCCAGGATTTCCTTGTTTTAAGACTGGCTCCCCATGCACTTGACAAAATTATTTTTCAATTATTCAATTATTTTAGCTACCAGCTACTACTGGTATATACTCTACTAGTATGCTAGCTACCAAGTTGCAGGAAAATTTTTGATTTAAAAAATTAGTTCAGATCTAATGAACTATTGAGTTTGTATCTTTTCAGGATTCACCCTCACTCCTGATGAAACATTGTATGATTCACATACTTGACAAAAGCCTCACAGATCTTAGAGATCTAAGATTTACATCAGTCTTTTCTCATGCTTTTTCAACAACTTATGAAATATTATGTTATTTAAGTATACTAACATTTTTGAGTACCATAGAGGTTTTCCAATAGCTTTCTCCATAAAAAATTAAAAATAGAAGGTAACTAAGGGCATATATCCAAACTAGAAGAAGATATGAAGACTGTCTTCTTCTCTTCAACTTCCATGAAGATTAGACAGTATCAACTATGTAGATAAGAAACTGGAAATTGCCAGCTGCCTATCAAAAAGTCCATGACATCATGTGATATGACCTTGTTAAAGTGGCCAAAGAACATGCAAAATTTCCTACTTTTCCTCTGTACCTTCACTATAGGAAGCCTATAGAGACTGGCAACCTATAAAAGATGCTGTTGACAAACAGGTTCTTCAAATGATTTTTGAGGTTTCCTTTTCAGAAAGAGACTTTCTCTGAGGTGTCTTGAAATTCATTAGGAACAGACATCTTTCAACGAATTTCTTTTTCAAAGAATCTTTCTATTGCTCAGGTCCTAGAGAAATATTCACCTAAGTCTAACATATTTGCATCCAATATCAAGATAGAAGTGACAGTGTATCTCCATTGTTCTTTGTCACTGTTTGCTTTGATCTTCTTGTGAACACGCATTCAGGAGGCATAAACTGTTAGATAGCTCAAGTACTGAACTGCTCTATTTCCTGGCCACATATTTCTGCCAACTCTCTGAAAAGACTGGATTCACATCAAAGTAATTTTGTGAAGTGCATGGGGAACCAGCTTTAAAACAATGAAACCCTGGATTCAATTTTTCTCTATACATACGTTGACTATTAGACCTTGAGCAAAGACTGGATTCCATCCTGACCCACCAGGAATATTCCCTAGGTCTGTACACAGTACAGTTATCTGGCCATGTTCTTATTGATACTCATGAATTCTTTAGGAATCTTTAATCTCTCATTTATTTTAGTCCAATTATGAGTAGTCATCATTCAGCCTACAATAGATCTTTGGAAAGAGTCTTTCAGAAAGTGATTTGAAAGCAATTACTATGTGAGATACACATTCTAATAGAACAGGATATTCTGCATCTTTAGTCTTCATGGACACCTGGCCATGAATTCCTAAGAGTCCTAGTGGAAAGAATCTTGACCGAGCATAGCTTAAGTTTTTATTGTTATTCGTTTGTTTTTCTCTTCCAAATCTGAGAAGAATTCTATTCTTAATCCTATACTTGTTTTCCAAAGTTGGTTCAGTCTCATTCAAATGTTGGAACACTAGTTCTACATTTTTCTTTGAAGTGCATGCAGGATACCTGTGACCATTTGGCTCACAGATGTCAGACACAGATATATCTCTATGGCTGTGCTCTGCAAACTTACACCAGCCTATTGCAAACTCTGGTCAGTAAATCAATAAACATTCAATAAGTATTTATATTGTGTCAGGTACTATGCTACACAATGGGGATGCAAAAAGAGACAAAAAGAAAAAAAAAGCAGTCCCTGTCCTCAAGGAGATTACAATCTAATGGAATCTTTGATCTTTCTGAAAAGAGCAGTTTTGCTGTGATATTGTTTGCTACTGAAGTCTATGTATACAAAGGTATTTGGAATAGCAATGCTGTCTCTTGCAGAGCAATAAATCTTTTCCCCAAATAATTCAATAGTGTTAACTACCACATCATATCCAATCCATTATTTTGATATTTTAAGTTTAATTAGGGGCTCTTGTATCAGTATTTACCCATCATCTCATTACTCAGTTTATTATTGGGACTGAGGAGTAGCTTTGGCTCCCCTTTCCAGGCTACGTGTTTGCAGAGCAGTCTATACTCATCTCCACAGAACTTTTGTTGATTATGCAAAAAAAAACCCTTTTCACCTTTGAAGCTCCCTCCACCCCTGGACTCCTTCTGACCTTGGAAGTACCTCTAACCCTCCAACTTCTCCATTGTAATGAGGAAAAAAACAAGTCAGTCATGTCTTCATTCTTCAGGTTGTCCTAATTCATCTCTACAAGATTTTGTCTGCAGCTCTCTGTTCTGTGTATTTTCCTTTCTTCTTTTGCTTCAGCTCCTCTTTATGTATTGTCTTCCAACATTAGGATGTAAAATCCTTGAGTTCAGGGACTATCTTCATTTTTATGCCTGAAACATAGAAAGTTTTAAAAATCCTTGATGATTGATAGACTGATTCTGCTTTTCCTGCTTCTATACTAATGTCCAAAAAAGTTTATCCCCATGTGACATGAACTTTTAGTGTTTTTTTTTAATTCATTTTAAAATATTTTATTTATGTGTTTTGTGTTTATATTAGGAACATTTACAAAATGTCCCAATTCTGGGAAAGTGTAAGGAGGCAGAGTAGAATCCTGTCACTAGTTTGCATTCAGTTCTTTTTCCAACCCTAGAGGTCAACTTTTTGCTATATACAATGTTCACCTGCTCTTCCAGAAATTCCTCCTTTTGAGGAAGCCTTGCATTTCATTTCTATCTTTTCTTTTCTTTTTCTTATTTCCTTCCTTCCTTCTTTCCTTCCTTCCTTCCTTCTTTCATTTCTCTCTCCCTCTCTCTGTCTCTCTCTTCCTTTCTCTCTCTTTTCCTTTCTCTCTCTCTCCTTCTCCTTCTCCTCCCTTCTCCTTCTCCTTTCTCTCTCTCTTCCACTCTCTCTCTCTCTCTCTCTCTCTCTCTCTCTCTCTCTCTCTTTCTCTCTCTCTCTCTCTCTGTGTTTTGTTTTAGGGGATTGGAAGTCTATTGTCTAGATTTCTACTATTGTCTTCAACTTTTACCTTGATAGAGATATTAGACTCTATAGATGATTTGGATAACAAATAGGCATAATCAAGGATCTTTGACCCCCTGTAATATTTAGTAAGATTTTCTTATCCCTTCTCTCCAGCCCTAGCATTCACAATGCCTCAAAGGATGCCCTTGATGCCTTTGTCCTCAGTGCCAGGAAGCACTCTTAATATCAAAAGTCCTTCATGGGAATTCAATTCTAAAACCTCGTGTCAATGCTCTAAAGACTTAATATCCTTTTTGTTTATTTTAGCTTAAATCATTACCACAGAGTACATAGAAATGAAAGAGATATCAGTACTTAAGCACACAACCATGCAAAGTAATAAGCAAGACTGCACAGCTTTAGCATGAAATTAGAGGCATAATCATAGGAGCAGAGCTCAGAGGTATCACAGAGGTCATCGATATCAACTGAATCATTTTACAAATATATAAACTTATTTTACAAGTAAGAGCCCCACAGAGACAGTCCTTACCCAAGATAAGATCCCATTGGTAAAAAAAAAAGTTGTAAAGCTGAGATTGAACCTAGGGTTCACCTTTTCCCCACTGAGTTATACCACTTTTCCTTCTGCTAACATGAGAGATATCATACACAGTTATGCTTAATTACACAATTATGCAAGGTAAGAAGCAAGACTGTATGGTTTTATCATAAAATTAGAGATATAATGAAACAAAACAATTCTTAAGGAAGAGGTTGCCCAGTAGTAATCAAAACAAAATATAAAAACAACCAAATTTTTTTTGAAAATATATCACAAATTCCCATTTAAAATAATTGTATCTGAAATACTTCTTCCTTTCAACCACTAGAAGATGTAGACAGACATAGCCTGACCCTATTTAACAGTAAGTACTTTATTGCTCTTGGAGGCAGCTAGGTGATGCCATAGTGCACCAAGAGCTGGGCCTGGGTTCAGGAAAAGTTGTGTTCAAATCCAACCTCACACTTTTACTAGCTATTTGATCTTGGACAAGTCACTTAATTTCTGTCTCAAATTTCTCAACTGTGGATCATAATAGCATTACAGGGTTGTTGTGAAAGTCAAAAAAAAAGATAATATTTGTAAAACATAGTTCCTGGCACATAGCAAAGGATCAATTTTCTTGTTCCTTTGCCACCATTAGGAACTAGTTTTGAATCTTTTTCTTGACCTTTATTTCCTATGTTACATATGACCTCTCTGAGCTTCAATTTCTTCAGCTATTAAATATGGACTATATCTTTAACATGTTGTTGTGAAGATCAAATGAAATAATGAATGTAAAGTGCTTTGCAAAATTTAAAATGATTTATCAATATAAGTTAATATTGATATGAATATTAACTTGATCAAATTTTTTTCTCCTTTTCTTCCACATTCACTCAATCCAGTCCTAAATCATTATTTGTTTTTCTTTCTTTTCATTTGGTAATTGGCATTCTGTAACTTTGCTCAAGAAAATTATCCTTTCCTTCCCAAATTCCCATCTCCTCCAACCTATCCAAGTCCATTAATATGCTTGCTTTACGTACTTCTCCTATTCTGATTTTTTTTTTTTTATAAAATTGCCATTGCCAAGTCTAGAGAAGAATGATACGCATGAGATCTCTTCAACTGCTAGTTCTGTTTCAGTAATATTCTTGTATAACCCAATTATTGGGTATACATGTAAGACGCATATATATGTGCATACATACAAACATATACTATACATACATATATATGTATGTAACCTTCATCTTCATCTTTGCCTAGCCTTCCTTGAGTTTTTTGTTGTTTGTTTGTGAGCATTCAGACTTTTCTCTCCTTATTTCCCCTTTGTCCATTAGAAATGATGTAACATGAAAAGAAAGAAAAGTTTTTGTCCCCTTTTAAATATAAACAATTATAATTAACTCCATTGAAGAACTTCAAACTTGTTTACCTCCCTTAAGTTTCATTTGTTCAGGGGCAGCTAGGTGGCACAGTGGATAGAGCACCAGCCCTGAAGTCAGGAGGACCTGAGTTCAAATCTGGTCTCAGACACTTAACATTCCCTAGCTGTGTGACCCTGGGCAAGTCACTTAACCTCAATTGCCTTAGTGGGGGGAGTTTCATTTGTTCATCATAGATGCCATTAAAAGCCACTGCTTACCTCAACAGGAATGTTCAGAAATTAATAATTCTGTCATATTCTTTTTGTTTGTTTGTTTCCAGGAAAATTAGGCTTGACACTATATGATGTTTTTCTTATATAAAAACCATTTTCTTTATTTTTCTATATATGTCAAGCTTGCCTTTCCTTTTCTGTGATTGATGATTAGTACTACTTAATTCTGACTTGGGTTTCTGGATACTTGTACTATCTCTTTTTAACTGCTTACACCATATATTTTTGTTTTTGACTTGGGAGTTTGGGATGTAGTGGCATTTTTTGGTATTTGATATTTGAGTTTTTTCTTTTGCCATGAACTGTGAGTTCTAGTTGCAGTCTGTTCTCCACTTCTAATATTTATGGGTGATTTTATTTTATGATATCTAAAAATATATTTAGCTATGTGAGAATTTTTGTATCATCAGTCACTTCTTAAATTACCTCTTTTTTGGATGCTAATTCTCCCCCATATTCAGATTTGTAGTTATTGACTTTGTTATAATATTTCTTTTTTATATAATTGATTTTTTTTTAATTTTTCATTTCTTCCTACTTTATTAGGCCTTCCAACAATTTTCTAGAATCTTATAGCTATCTGTTCTTTTTTCTGTGTTTCTTCCAACTTTTTTCTTTTTCTAGGATTTGAACCAAGTTCTTCCCTGGATACCCCTCTCCCCCCATCTTTCATGACATTTTTCTATTGTTATAAGAATGCTTTAAAAATAATTTCTTTTTTTTCTGCTTTTAAAAAAATTACATTAAAATTTTGTTTTTTCCCCTATCCTCTCCTCAAAGATAAACTCTTTTCTTGTGGAAAATTGGGAGATACTGGTCAAATTGTTGCAAAGTTTGCAATAAATATTAAAATGTCTGGTTAAGATACTTTGTTAGGGTCTAGTCCTATTCTCAGTTTAGTTTTACTTTTAGTTTTAATCTTCCCTTGTCTTCAGCATCATTGCTACCATATGGATCCCACAGTTCAGGTCTAGAATTGTAAGGGATGCAAATTTCTATAGCATCAAAGATTGTGGAGCGTCAAGAGTGAAATCCTGCTTTACTTTTTTTTGTGTGGAATTTCTCTTGCAAATATATTATTTTATTTCTCTCTTTTAATTGGTTACTTTTTTGGAGTATTTTTTATTCTTTTGAAGTGTGAAGGGCTTGCTTTAATAATAAAAAAGTACTCAAACTTTTCCATCTTGCCCAAAGACAAACTTTTCACTTTAAAGAAAACTTTGCGCTTAAAAAAAATTGACAAAAGTTTCCATTAATGCTACTTCATGTCCTGACATTTTTTTCTTTTTAAATCATCTATTTTCAGATCATTTCTTTTATAAATTTAACAATATTGACAACAATTTTGAGCAAAGATCTTATGATTTACTATTATTATGTTTTATAATTGCAACCTCCTTAATGGAAGGAGCAATATAGTTTATATTGTTGTGTTTTTTTTCCTCCCATGGATTATCTCTCACTTCCACTTCCCTTAGTATTAAATTTCTAAATAGTAGTTGAAATGATGGAAATCTGGGTTTTTAACCAGAAACTTTTTCCAAAAGAATGTGTTGATTTATTTAGTTGAAGTAAAAAAATTTTGTACAGTTTCTCATATGTGGATCACACACATGTCTGAAGAAAAAATATAATAAATGCATGATTAGTTTCTGGTGTTGTTAGCTCTATGACTTCCATACTTGCACTAAAGGACTTGGCAGAAACTCCTATAGCTACAGCCCCAGAAATAATATGGCTCCACCTAAATTCTTGTAGAATTCCCTTACTAGTGTGATGATTTACCACTTATTATGCCAATGTCATAACCTTTAAGAATATAACAGTCACTACTTTACTATAAACAATGAGAAAAATAATTACAAGCATTTGCAATTACAAACAGTTTGGGTTCCAAAACTTTGTAAATTGGTTGTTTGGAACTGGGGATTCATTTTCATACAGAAACACTGTTATAAACATTGGGCAGGTTCCCAAAATTGCTCACAGAGGTCTATTTTAGTTGTAATATAGATGAGCCATAGTACTTATGGTATGTAGCACTTTCCTGGTATTTCTAACATTGTTTTCCTAGAAAATCTCATTCTGAATTGCACCTTTGTAAAGATCAGTCCCTCCCTAGGCCCTTCTCTCCCCCAGATCCTTGGAATGGGACTCCCTAGGTTCCAGAAACAATAGACTTCAGTGACTAGAAGGTCCTATTTTATTCATGCCTCTGCATCTTTCTAACTTTTCCATTTACTAAACTTCAATATTATTTCTTTCCTATTCCACTCACCCCTTCTTATAAAAAGAAAAAGAAAGAAAAAGAGAAAGGAAGGAAGGAAGGAAGGAAGGAAGGAAGGAAGGAAGGAAGGAAGGAAGGAAGGAAGGAAGGAAGGAAGGAAGAAAGAGAAAAGAAAAAAATCAAAGAAAAGAAAAAGAAAAAAATTCTGGAAGTCTCTGAATCACTAGGCAGGTATGGTGTAATCAGTGTTAATAATATAGTAGAAGTGGTAGGATAGTAATGGTAATCATTCACATTTCTATAGCATATCATCTGTTTTTGCAAAGCACTTTCTGCAACAGATCTATGAGTTATGTAGAAAAACCAACATCAAGGGGAAAAATTAACTTAAAAACATTGTATAACTAGTAAGTGGCAGAACTTGAAATCAATTCCAGATTTCCTGATTCCAAATCTAGGACCCAGAATCACAGAAGAATTTGAGAGTTTAAAATGACCTCAAGAACTATCTAATGTAACCTATCTGCAAAGTCATTCTCCATCATAACTCATAGGACAAATAGTCATTTAGCCTTTGTTTTTTGAATATTTTCAGTGATGGGGACCTTACTACCTTATAAAACAGCAAATTCAATTTTTTGATGGCTGTCATTCAAGTTGAGTACAGCTGTAATTCTTAGGAAGTTTTTCTTTTACCTTAATCCTAATTCTGTCTCTTTGCAATGTTCACCTATTATTCATACTAGATTTTACCTCCTGGATCCAGTAAGAACAAATGTAAGCTCATTTCTACATAACAATCTTCTCTTGGCAAAATGCTGCCAGATCCTTCTACTAACCCTTCTGTGGAACAGATCATAGCCCCTGTTCTGGCCAGGTTAGCTTCTAGAAAATTAAGCTTGTTTGTACTTTTAACATTGTATGTCCAAAGCTGGACACAATACTGCAGGTGTGACCTGTGCATGACTGAATACAAGGGCACTAGTAGTTCTAGTCATTCCTGGAAGCTTTTTAGGATGCCATATGATACCATCAACTTATTTTGATGTTTGTGAACCACTTAGATATCTTTTAGACGGACTGCTGTCTAACCCTGATTGTCCCATCTTGTATTTGTGAAAGTGATGTGTTTTAATTCAACATAAAACTTTATATTTTCCCATATTAAACATTACGCATTAAATTCAGTCCATTATTTCAGTGTCTCTAGAAATTTTTGTATCCTGATTCTTTTATCCAGGATATTAGTTATCCATCCCAGTTTTGTACTATTGACAAATTTAATAAGCATAATATGACTTTTGTATAATAACAAATGTTAATAAATATTACATGTATAAAATAATATTTTATAACATATACCACATGGTACTATATTGCCTTGTGTAATACTGTAATAGCATACCATGTTAATAAGCATAACATCTTTGTCTTTACTCTAGATCATTGATAAGAATGTTAAATATCATAGAACTAAACATAGATCTCAACTAGAAATCTCTTTCAAAATTGACATGGAGTTTTTAATGACTTAAAAAAAATCCAACTATGTAAACAGTTCTGAATCTATCTCATTATACTATCATCTAGCCTAATGGTCTTTGAAATGGGGATGAGCATATCCTAGGAAGTACACTTTGAAAAATCATAGTGATTAGGATGAGTCCATAGGAAAATGAATCAAATAGGATCATAGAATTAAAGTTGGAAAGAATCTTAGTCATAGTCTAATCTTCTTAATTTACAGACAAGAAAACCAAGCCCAGAGTGATTACTTGTTCAAGGTCAAATCAAAGGCATTTCATAATATAACGATTATATAATTTGCAATAAAATATTCTCCATATTAGCGCAAAGAATTTTTGTTATTATTTTTGTTCAGTTATGTCATTCTTCATGACTTCATTTGGGGTTTTCTTGGCAAAGATACTGGAGTGGTTTGCCATTTCCTTATCTAGCTCATTTTACAGATGAGGAAACTGAGGGAAACAGGAGTAAGTGACTTGCCCAGTGTCTCACAGAGAGTATCTATCTGAGGTCAATTTTGAACTCAGGTCTTCCTGACTGCAGACCTAGCACTCTATTCACTGTGTCACCTATTTGCATAGGAAATGGCATACTAACTCACAAATATACAATCAGTGGGAAGAGTGAACAGCTATAGGTATGGTATATGAAAGACCATAAGAAATCCATTTGTGAAAATATAATTCTCTGGAAAGATAATTCATATCCCCAGTGCTGTGAATTGATATCTTCTGACAGTGTTATTGGGTTGTCATTAGTAGGCCTGATCTTCCTTAGATACAAGGAGGTATAAGGATAAGCCTTAGGTTTTGGCTTGCTTGACTTTTAGTCTGCTATGGCATAGTAGCTAAAACCTGGCCTAATTTGGAAGACTGAAAATTATTTCAGCATTTCTACTACATAGAATTGGTAAAAAAAAAATAACAGACTGATCTCAAAAGAAAATTATTTCTGATTTTGGGTTGTTTGTTGTTTGATTGTTTGTAGAGAGAGTTTGAGATGGGGAAGATGTAGGTTGACTCCTATCTGGCTTGAAGAGCTTCCTTAGAATTTGGGTTAGTTACTCATATACTCCCCAAATTCTCCCTGGCTTAACTACAAATGGATTTGAATCAAGACTAAATATAACCCAGAGAAGCAAAGTCAGTAATTTCTATCTACCTAACCCATATTTTCTCTTTCATCATTCTCATTAATTATTATTTTTATCTGTCAAGAACAGTGCTTTAGAGTTAGATTTTGAGCAAAAAGGCAGTTTCCCTATATATCTTACAATGCTTGGTCAAAAATTAGGTAGTGATGATTGTGATGATAGTGGTGGTTCAATGTGTAAGCCCTTTCTATAATAGCAGTTCCCATTATGTCATATTCCTACTCAATAAACTCCAGTAGCTCCCTATTATTTCCAGGAACTAATACAAAATGCTCTACTTGGCATTCAAAATTCTTATAATTTAACTCTATCCTATCTTTTCAGTTTTTTTCTTCATACCTTACTCCCTACTTTGTATTCCATGATGCAGCAATATTGGTCTTCTGTTCCAACAACAAAACTTTCAATCTCTAGGCCCTGGACATTTTCTCTGGCTGTTTCACATGTCTGGAATGCTCTTCATCCTTAATTTTACTGACCAAATTTGCTAACTTCCATTAAGTCTCAACTGAAATTCAATCTTTTACAGGAAAGCTTTTTTAATCCATCTTGATTCTAATGCTTTCCCTCTGTTAATTTTTCTCCTTATTTATCCTACATAAAATCTGTGCATATTTGTATATTGTCTCTCTCATTCAATTGTGAGTTCCTTTAGGGTAGGGAATATCTTTTGACACCTTTTATATTTCCAGCATTTTTTCAGTGTCTGTTATATAGTTAGTGCTTAATGAATTATTGATTAATTGCTTGACAGCACACAAATTTCTCTCTCTCGCTCTCTCTCTCTCTCTCTCTCTCTCTCTCTCTCTCTCTGCTGAGGCAATTGGGGTTAAGTGACTTTCCCAAGGTCACACAGCTAGGAAGTGTTGAGTCTGAGGTCAGATTTGAACTCAGGTCCTCCTGACTTCAGGGCTGGTTCTCAATCTACTGCACTACCTAGCTGACCCCACAAATCTCTTTACTGAGTCTAGCTTCAGTTTACTTCTCAGGAAATTCAGTCACTTCTTAATTCTAATCTTTCTTCACATATTTTTCTTTTTCAAAACATGTCCTTGGCTCCTTCTTCTTTTTGTCCTCCTTCCCCTAAACACCTGCTTTTCCTTGGTTCATATCTGCAAGTTTTTAGTTTTTTTAGTTTTTTTTTCTCTCTCATCAAAAAGAACCATCAAATTTTACACCTTCTCTCTCTCTTGAAGAAGAAGACAAACTTTTGGCCTTGCAAATTGGTCTCTTTTGTTTAGAATGCCCTTCTTTCCCTCCACATAGCTCTGGTACTACCTTCTTAGGTGAATCTTTTCCTATTTTTCCCATTTGTTAATACTTTTGTAATTTCACCTCCCTCCTTAAAATGGCTTTATGCCATATATACTTTGTATTTGTTTACATGTGCTTAAGTTATATTCTTCCAATAGAATGCATGGTTCTCAAGAGTAGGGACTATGTTTTGTTTTGTTTTATCTTGTCTTTGTTAGTAAAGTGGATAGATCCTTGGACCTCTATAGAGATAGGAAGTCTAAGTTCAAATCTGACTTCTGACACTTTACTAGCAGTATGATCTTGAATAAGTCACTTAAATGTTTGTTTACATCAGTTTCCTCAACTGTAAAATGGAGATAATACTAATCTCTCTCAAAGGGTATTTGTGATTTCAAGTTTCTAGCATAGTGCTTTGCACATTATAATTGCTCAAGAAATGTTTATTGTATTTTACCAAACTGTTTTTTAAATTAAACTATAATCTCTTCTAAAAATCATACTCTTATCTGATACAAGGAATATCACAATTCAATACATACCACATAGGTCAATGCACCAGACAATATGTTGATGAGGGATTATGGGGAAAATCCATTTCCCTTGTCTATTGTAATTAATTTAAAAACACACACACATTTGAATATCAAAGAGAACAAAAAATAGGATTTCTAATAAGCATCACTTGAGGAAGAATATGATAAATAGGAAAATAATCAATCAGAGTGTCTTCATTAATTCACAGAAAAGCCAAAAGCTTAGTCTTAATAACTCAAAGCAAGAGTATATTTAGCAAATCAAATACTGATGGATCTCTTAATCATGAGAGCTTATAAGTTCAGATTTATTGCCACCTCATATTATCAAAAACATGTTCAGAAATGCGGGTAAAATACATGTGCCTTCTTTGGGAATAAATCAAAAGGAGGATCTTAGAAAAGTTGATTTGCAATGGTACATCTCGATCATCTAAGCGAGATAATCTGACCAAATCAATACATAGGATGCAAAGACTAGCAAAGAAATCATTCTTTGATTTTTCAGATCACAAGAGAATAACTTTGACTTATACCACTTGGCTCCAGCTCTTCCCAAATGTATTCAAATCCCTTCTTCGGTAACACTATTTTCAACAATACAAAAAAGGATTAAAGCTTTCAAATCTCCACTAGAGGTCCCAATCCATAAGCCTATTGAATTCTTCAAGATACTGCAGTTGTAGTGATGAAATGTGAGCCACAGGTTATAGATGGGGTAAAAAAAGGAAAATAAAAATAAACAGGAAATGGAACAAGTTTTTAAAATAGAAAACTTTTAATATGCCTCAGTTTTCATGAATTCGCTGTTTAGATGGCACATATGGTGCATAGACATCACTGTCCCCCTGGTGTGCACTTATGTCATCCTTCCCATTCCAGGGTGATATGGTTGATGCTGCCTCTGTTAGTTGACTGTTCATATGTACATATGGTACATAAACATATTTGTTCCCCTGGTGAACACTTACAGTTGTCCTTCATGCTTAAGGGCGACACTCTTGATGTTGCCTCATCTGTGTGCCAGTATAAGAGAAACAAGGAATATTAAAACAGCCATTGGTTCTTCTTTTTCATCTTCTTTTTCTACATTGAGTAGACAAAATTTCTCCTGTTACCCTCAACCCATTCCACCCCATACCCACAATCATATCTGGTTTCTTTGGTTTTTTTTTTTTAATGTCTCTCTATATTATATTTGTGTGTATATGCATATGTGCATGTGTGTTTTGTCCAGATTTTCTGGGATTTCATCACTCTAAGGAACACTTTATGTAGAAATTCCTTCTATCAGTGCAACTCTGCATTTCTTAGGGAACTTAATTGTTTAAGAAAGTTACACTGGGCACTGAAATTAAGTGAAAGTGAAAAGAAACTTCACTTACTGCTACTAGGAGGGACTTAGTGACCACCTTGCATTAGGCTTTAGTCTACAGAGAAGAAAGTGGAGGTCCAGAGTTAATGCCAGAGCAGTTCTAAAATCAAAGTCTCCTCATTTTGCACTACAATAATATTTTAGGCAAGTTCTTGAAATACCCACTTAAGGCTTGTGTTTCCCACCCCCCCCCAAAAAAAATAGCTTCTGGTTTTATGATTCAAGACAATCATTTGAAATTGCGGAGGACTTTCTCAGTTCTTTCAAGCATATCCTGGCTCCAAGTCACTTGAATTTCCATTTTCTCCATGATTCTTCATCAGGGAGATCTTAGCCCTCATGTCTATCACAGTGTTCTAGAGGCCCTAGAACATCCCTTTTCAGTTGAGAGGGCAACCACACACATATTCTATCTAGTCCTCTTGAGGATTCCCTGAGGATCTGATCTAAAGAAAAGTTGCTATCTATTTTTTCCCCCTCAATCCTCCCTCCCTCCCTTCCTCCCTCCCTCCCTCCCTTCCTTCCTTCCTTCCTTCCTTCCTTCCTTCCTTCCTTCCTTCCTTCCTTCCTTCCTTCCTTCCTTCCTTCCTTCCTTCCT
>JAJPUD010003368.1:155751-205275 GCA_023553655.1 Myrmecobius fasciatus | reverse complement strand
TTCTTTCTTTCTTTCTTTCTTTCTTTCTTTCTTTCTTTCTTTCTTTCCCCCCTAACAAAGTAAACTTTTAACAGCCTCTGGCTTTTTGGCTTGTTCTTTGCCTAACTCTTGGTTCTGCCTTTTCAATATGGGGATTTCCAAAGGTTTTCCTGGCTATATCTCCCACTCAAGCCCCCTACTCTTTAAAGTTTCCTTACTTACATATCTCCTGTGCCCCACTTGTCACTATCAACACAACTATTTATAGTCTGTCCTTATTATCTCTCCTTCTGTCCTCTCACTTTTTAATTTTTGTCGGGTTTCCTCTACCTACCCTTTTAATGACATTAACCTTGTGTTTTTTACTAAGTAAAGTGTATTTGCATCTGTCTCCTCTAATAATGAGGCTGAGGGCTTTCCCTTCTGTCCTCCTTTCCCTTTATGTGAATGAGACTAGGGACTTTTTCTTTATCACCCCCGAGCTTTTTCTATGACTATGAGACTGGGGTCTTTCACCTGCTCTCTTTCTCTGTCTGGGTTGTGAGGCTGGGGTTCCTCCTCTAATCTCTCTGGCTTTTTCTGTGTGCATGGGGTCTCTGTCCCCTCTCTAAATAGCTCTTTGTGCTAGTGAGATCAGAGTCTCTCGATATTTCCCTGTGCTTATGAGTCTGGGGTCTCTCTCCTGTTCTCCAGCTTTATGCGATTAAGGCTGGGGTCTTTTTCCCGCTCTCGCTCTCTGTGCGTGTGAGGCTGGGGTCTCCTGATTTTTTTTTTCACTGTGCATGTGAGGCCGGGGTCTCTTTCGTTTGCCTTCTCGCTTTTCCAATATGTCCGTATGAGGCT
Source organism: Myrmecobius fasciatus (assembly GCA_023553655.1). Classification (NCBI taxonomy): domain Eukaryota; kingdom Metazoa; phylum Chordata; class Mammalia; order Dasyuromorphia; family Myrmecobiidae; genus Myrmecobius; species Myrmecobius fasciatus. The sequence goes on along the minus strand of JAJPUD010003368.1, from coordinate 204,453 downwards.
GGGGTCTCTTTCATGCTCTCTTCATCCTCTTTAGCGCTTCCACTCTCGCTCTTTATGCTTGTGAGGCTGGGGTCTCCTGCTTTGGCTCTTTCTCTGTGCGTGTGAGTCTGGGGTCTTTTTCTCCTGCCGTCTAGCCGACGCTTTTTGCGCATGAGGCTAGGGTCTCTGCTGCTATTTCGCTCTCGCTCTTTGTGTAGGAGACTGGGGTCTTTCCTGTGCTTCTCGCTTTGGCTCTTTGTTCGTGTGAGGCTGGGGTCTCTCCAACTGAGGTTAGGGTCGCTTTTCTGCTTTCGCTGTTTCTCCGTGAGTGGGAGGCTGGGGTCTTTCCTGTGCTCTCGCTTTCGCGTTTTGTTCGTTTGAGTCTGGGGTCTCGCTTTCGACTCTTATCTGTGCGTGGGGGGCTGGGGTCTTTCCTGTTCTCTTTCTCTGGGTGTGTGGGGCTAGGGGTTCTCCCGTTCTCTTTTCCCCTGAGCGTGTGGGGCTGGGGTCTTTCTCCTGCTCCCCCTCTTTTTCTGAAAGTGAGATTGGGGGTCTCTGTTCTTGTTCATTAACTGGTTTTTTGAGGCTGGGGTCTCTCTCCCGCAAATTCTATGAGCCCAAGATTGGGTTTTCCCGGGTGCGGGAGTTTAGCGCTTGCTTTCCGTACTTGTGAGGCGGGGGGCTTTTTCATTGTATGTTTATGAGGTGGGGGGGCTCTCACCCTCTATGTGTATGAGACTGAGGTCTCTCCTGCTTTTGTTCTTTATCTGTGTGTATGAGGCTGGGGTCTTTCTGCTTGTTCTCGAGCTTTGTTATTTTTTTGGTAGCGTGTGAAACTGGGGTCTTTCTATTTTTCCCTTGTGAGTGTGAATATGGGGGTCTCTCCTGATTTTTTTCTTGTATGTGTGAGTCTGGGGTCTCTGTCCTGCTCTCGCTCTTTATCTGAGCTTGTGTGAAAAGGGTCTTTTTTATTCTTTCTATTTTTTTTTTTTTTTTTCCGTGTGTGAGGCTAGAGTCTCTCTGGTTCTATTTTTTTCCCCCGCCGTGTGAAGCTGGGGTCTCCCCTGTTCTCCCTATTAGTGTGTGTGTGTATGTAAACCTGGGGGTCTCCTGTTTAATTGTGATTTTTTAAATTGGGATTTTGTTTGTTTTTTCCTATCTGGATCTGTTTTCTGCTCTCGCTTTTTTTCTGGGTGTGTGAGACTGGGGTCTCTCTGGTTCTTTACCCCTCCCCCATTTTCTATGTGTGAAGTTGGGGGTCTCCTGCTTGCGCTCTTCCGTTTGTGAGGTTGGGGTCTCTACTGTACTCCCCCTTTTTATTTGCTGTACTTGTGAAACCGGGGTCTCTCGCTTTCGCTTTTTTTTTTTAATTTTCTTAAATCAGATTGGGGGGGGGATCTCCTGTTTGCGCTTTTCATTTGGATGTATGAGGCTGGGGTCTTTACTGTTCTCCCTTTTTTTTTCCGCTTGTGAGACTGGGGTGTTTGTGGTACTCGCTCTTTTTATTAACTTATAAGTTTGGGGGTCTCCCGCTTGCGCTCCTCATTTGGGTGTGTGAGGCTGGGGTCTTTACTGTTCTCCCCCCTCCTTTTTTTTTTTCTTTCCCTGTGTTTAAGAGATTGAAGTCTGTCTCACTCGCTCTCTTTTTATTAGGTTGTGAGGTTTGGGGTCTTCTGCGTGCGCTCTTCATCTGGGTGTGTGAGGCTGGGGTCTTTACTTACTGTTCCCCCTGTTTTTTTCTGTGTTGTGAGGCTGGGGTCTCTCTCGCTCTCTCTCTTTTTTTTTTTTCTTAAATTAGCTTATGAGGTTGGTGTGTTTCTTTTGCTCTAGTTATTTATCTTTTCATGTGAGGCTGGGGGCGCATTCGCGGGCGCGCGCTTTCTGTGTTTTTGAGGCTGGGGGCTTTCTTGTGTATTTATGAAGGGGGGTTGTTCTCTCTGTGAGGCTGGGGGCTCTACCGTTTTTTTTTTCTTTGTGAGGCGGGGGTCTCCTGCTCCGACTCTCCTCTGTGTGCGTGCGCGTGTGCGTTTGTGCGTGCGTGTGCACGCGTGAGTCTGGGGTCTCTCTCTAACTCTCTCTTTTCCTTTTTAAATGAGGCCGGGATCGCTATCTTGCTCTGACTTTCTTTCACTGAGTGTAAGAGTCTGGGGTCTCCTTTAATTTTTTCTTGCATTTATGTGTAAGTGAGTGTGTGCCTGTGAGGCTGGGGGCTCACTTTCAAGAGCGCTCTCATTCGCTCTCTGTTCAAGTGAGGCTGGGGGAACCTGGGTGAAAAGAGTCGGCCGTGAATGTTTGGATACGGCCGCGGACCCGAAAAACCCAAGCCGTTTTCTGCTATATGGTCTGGGCTCGGCTGCCTTCGAGTTTAATCAGAAGCTGCCCTAAGGAGCTTGTAACCTAGACACGGTTCCCTATAAATATGTAAGAGACCCCCAGACAGCGGGAACAAATACTCTATAGATTTTTATATGAATCCCTCCGGCTCCCCTACCATATGCACGGGTTAGAGTGAGACCGAGAAAACCAGGCGAACGTGTGATCAGTGATGGGTCCGACGGCTCCCCAAAATAAAGGGGGCAAATTTTCAGGATCCCAAGTGCACCGGGGCAGGCTTTCGAGTTGTCCCCCTTCTCCCCCTCTGAGAAAGTGCAAAGAAATGCAGATTACCCCACAGACCACCAGGACAATGCCCTATTGTCTACTGCTGCTGTCCCATGCTAAGCACTGCCCTACCTACAGAGGTGAGTACAGGAGGCTCTCTAATTTTTTTGGGAGCCATTTCCTTTGTGTTTTAGCAAGTGTATTATCCCCCCAAAGTGGATGGACACTGCACTTTAATTGTTTAATGTCGCTCGGTAAACATTCACTGTGTTTTCATGAGTCATTCTGTCCTGAAAGTTCCATTTCCACCCCGACGGCTGTTTTGTCTTTCTTATAAAAGTTTCTCTGAGTCCAAAACAACACTCAGAGAACCTTTGGGATGACCAAATGAACATACATCTACATTTCACAAATGCTCATATACTTTTAAATCCATCATTTAGACACATATGTAGTTGGAATATAAAATATCGCAGAACAATGACTGTGGGTCTGGCTTTGTACCCGGGAGATAAAACCCAAGGGATCTATGTGCTATGATAACACACAGATCTCACAATTTAAATTGTGGGGAGCTTAACAATTTTTGGAAGTTTCTCCTATTTGTCTTTTGCTGTTTTTTTTTTTCATATTGTTCTGTAAATCCCAGAATACACTTAATTTTTTTAATCTCCCTTTTGTTTTTTGTTAGCTATATGAACACGTCAAGGATGAAAATTGATGTTTATAATTTTTATCATTGTTACTGTTTTTATTGCTTTCCTCTATTATCAAACATGTTTTACACAGGGAATAGAGAGGGCCAAGTTGAAATTACTGGGAATAGGAGAGACTGCCTAGATTGAAAGATTGCCAGTGAAGAAACACCAAGTCCAAGTCATCTACATTTAGGGGTTAATTTAAAGTATTTGTTGTTGTTGTCGTTGTAGTTTGGAGGGGAAGATTAGGTTTCTCGATTAATAGTTTAATTTGTGTGAGAAACTTTCTGTGTGGAAATTTACTCTATTAATGCAGACTTGCAATTCTACTGCAATTTTGAGTTTCAGGTAGTTGACCCAACTCCTTGGGACACTTAAGAGAGTATGTGTCAGAAACAGGATTTGAAGCCATATCTCTAGCTACAAGTTTTCTAAGATCTCCTATTAGAATAATGGTTTCATTTCACCTGCTTGTATCTTGGCAAGTTAGCCAGTTTGCTGTAAGAAACTTATCCAAGTCTAGAAGTAAAAACTTCCTAGAAGTTAAAAAAAAAAAAAAAATCTCCACTTAGTGCCCAATGCAATGGTGACTCACCAAAGCCTGATTCTAACCTCAGGGGAGTCAATTGCTAGTCTTGAGCCTTACATTATTGTGTTATTACTGTGTTCAGCATTTCGTGCTATTCATCAAACATTAATCTTTAGAATTAGTCTGTGAGGTTTTATTTGTTTTTAAAAGTATACCCTTCATTTGTTTCACAGACATGAAAATCAATGCTTCTACATGACATTTCTAATAGCTCAAAAGGGATCACTAAAATGGCCAGAACAAGTTGACTGAACTGGGTATATATTATTTTATTGTTTCCAGCAGATTTTAAAAGACTAGTTCTCTTCAAAATATCTGAGAACTTTGGTATTTGCTGGAGAAGTGAATACATGGATGATTTCTCCATGGAACACTTCATATACACCTTTTGGGTCCTCAAGGAGCTGGGATTACTCTTTCTATGTGTGTGTGTGCGTGCGTGCGTGCGTGCGTGCGTGCGTGCGTGCGTGCGTGCGTGCGTGTGTGAAGACAAGGGAAGTTTGATACAAGCTAGGTTCTCAATAGGGACAAAAAATTGTGAACAGAAAAACTCATTTCATGAAAGATAGAGAATAACAGGTATAGCTAGATTAAAAACTTATTGAGGACAGGAAATCGGTCATAAAAAGACAGTTCCAAAGTACAAACAAGTTGTGTTTTAAGATATTCAATTATCAATCAAACATTTGCAAAAAAAAAAAGGGAATCAATTTTTTTTTATAGAAAAACAATTAAATGATGAATTGGTGTCCAAGGGCTAATCAGGAAAACCCTTTTAGTCCATGGTATAATGTATATATAGAATATAAATTATACATATGTACTTTTATATATAGTATTATATTGTTCCCATTCTAATAATTAAACTAATTAAAAAACTTGAATAAAAATTTTGTAGTTTAAAATTTTTCTCTTGCATGCTTTCACTTAAAGAAAAACCTTTTTTTTTAAAAAAAAATAAGTAGATGTGAAGTAAAAAATGAAAATGTGGATCTTCTGCAGAGGACTAATGGACATTTTTAAAGGCTTTCAAAGTTGAGAACCTTAGTTCCTTATCATATCTAATTTTGCTTCAGAACTTAATGATTTTTCTTTTTCTTAATAAAGTATCATTCTACCAGTTGATTTAACATTTATGATCAGGGATGTGTGTATGCATGTGTGTATGCACATATGTATGTTTTTGTTTTTGCTTTTTAATTACAAATGGAAAAAATGATGAGAGGATGAAATGTTTCTGAAGATAACTGGGATGGATTTAGTTGAAAGAAAAAGGAGGAGGAAACTTGAAACAGTATGCATAAATCTGTATGAGAAAGAAATTGCTGAAGGTGAAATCAACTAAGTTATGAACAATAAATCAAGAGGGAAAAGGATAGCATGTACATGTTGCCCCAGAAAACAAGATAGTAGGGGAAAAGGTGTTGGAAGGAGTGGGTTAGAAGAAAATGGTTTTACCTTTTCGCTATGGAGGAGTATGCATCTAAGCTCTTCATGTACATGTATATATATATTATATATTAATATACTTAGAACTTATAACTCTCCAAATATATATATATATATATATATATATATTTGGAGAGTTCTAAGTTGGAATAAGTGCAACTTGTGGATTATCCTCTGATCTACTGCAAAAGAGCACAGGAGCTTGAGGTCAATTCTCAGTTCTGTCATCATACTCCCTATTGCAACTTGCATCAAATCATTTACTCTCTTTAATTTGAAATTTCCTTATGTGTAAATTATGTTTGGATTAGATTATTTTAAAAATCTCATCTAGCTCTGAATATGTGATCCTGTGATTCTTTCAGCATTTTACTTTTGTCTTCTTCAAAGTAACCACTACAATACCATTTTCCTATATCTTACCTGACATATAATTTGCTTTTCATATTTTCAATCAGGAGTTCTTAACCTAGTAATTTTGAACATTTTAAATAAATAACTGTATTTCAATATTATTTATTTTATTTGTATTTAATATTTTTAATGCATTTACAAACATTATTATGAAGAGTACATAAGCTTCATTTGACTGCCAAAGGAGCTTGTGACTCCCAAAAGATTAAAAAAAAACCCTGTTTTAAAGCATCGGAGTCACAAACTTCTCATATAAATTAAAGAAATAAAAATTTCTCCTTTATCTTACCAATAAACCTGAGTTCCCAGAATTTTCTACCTAATTACTTTGACTACCCATTCCCAAAACATGTTTAATCTTGACTTTCATTTTATATTTTAATTTAATTTAATTTTGTGTTTTATGTATATGTGTTTGTATTTTTATGTGTATATATGCATATATTTATATGTACATTCATAAATTATAAAATCTTAGAGAGTAGGTTTTGGAAAAACAACACTGCTTATCTGGAGGTTACTTTTCCAATAATTTCTATTATTTAGAACCTAAGAAAGTAAACAAGAAAAATGCTTCTGTGAGCCAAAACAATGAAATCCAGTTTGTGCACTTCATTCATGAGAAGAGGCTCAGAGCCCCTCTGTTATAATCTTTTTAATTTTATTTAAAACATACATCTAACAAGTTTCAGTATTTATTTTTTTAGTACACAATATATTAGGAGCAGAAAATGAGAAGGGGGACTAGAGGGAGGCATACAGCAAGAAGTAATGTCTCACAGTTTCATATGGTGGGAAGAGATGGAAAAAAAAAACAAACTATAAATTCAAAAGCAAGAACTCAAAAGAAAAAGCAGACTGGGGGCTATCCAGTTAGTGTAGGGGCAAGAAACCTTCGACAATTCAAGTGTTCCTGAGAGCATTGCTTTCTATACCGAACACTTCAATCAAATTCATTTTAACAAACGTTAATGAAGAACATGGCTCCATTCGAGATATAGTATTAAAGGATAAGGAAATAATGTATGTGTGTGTGTGGGAATAAATCCCTTACCCCCAGAGGGCTTACAGTTGAAGAGTATGGACTGAGAAAAGTAATAATGATTAAAATAATAATAATTACAATTAGAAATGATTAAGTGCTAAAGGAGGTCAAAGTGCTTTGAGGCTTTCAAGGGGGAATAAGGGCATTTCTATTTGAGCAAATGAAGAAGGGTTCATAGAAGAGGTAGCATTTGAATTAGACTTTGAAAAAAAAAGATTTTAGTAGAAAACAATGAAAGAGGCTGTTCTAGGTATAAAGAAGGACTATAGAAGGGATATATTCAGGAGAGATCAAAATCATATTTGGGAAGTCAGGAATTACATGTCACACAAAGGCAGAATTTCAGAATTATAAGGGATCTCCATAGCCATCTTATCAAATCCAAAAATGAAATAAATCTCTGGTATTATTAAACTACTATTACTAATAGTTAATTATATAACAACCATTTAGGCTTGCAAAACACTTCATCCAACTTCTACTTTAAGATGTCCAACTAGGGGGAACCCATCATTTTTTAAGGCAGCTGTTCCACTTTTTTTTTTAAACCACACAATTTGTTAGGAATTTTTCCTCACCATTTGCTCCTAATTCTACATTCTAGGGCCAAATAGAAATCAATTCCTCTTCAAAATGATAATTTTCCAAATATCTTATGACAATTATCATATCCCTCAACTTTATCCTTTCTCTTCTCTTTGCTGAATATCCCCAATTACTTCAACCAAGTCTTACAACATGAACTCAAGGCCCTTCATCTTTCTGGTTGCCTTTCTTTGTTCTCTTTCAAAATCATTCGTAAATTATGCAGGAAAAACTTCCCTCAGTACTCCAGCTTCAATCAGATCAGGGTAAAATACAATAGGGCTATAGCCTTCCTATTGCTGGAAGTTATCCCTCCATTAATGTAGCTTGCTATTGTATTAACTCTTTGTTTGCCACATCTCACTGCTGACTGACTTTAAGCTTGTAGACTACTAAAGTTCTAGACTTTTTTTTTTAAAGAACAAATTCTATATAACCATTACCCCTTCATCTTATACTGTTGAAGTTGATGTTTTTAACCTGTGATTAAGACTTTAATTTTTTTCCCATTGAATTTCATTTTATTAGATTTAACCTATTTTCTAGCCTATTCAGGCCCTTTTAAATACTCATCTTCTACCTCCATATATCAACTATTCCTTCCAGCTTTGTGTCATTTACTAATTTGATAAATATACCATCTATCAATTTGTCCAAGTCACTGATAAAAATGTAAACACTACAGATCAAGCACAAATTCCTGAAGTATCCCACTGGCGACTTCTTAAGACAATGACACTAAACTATTAGTAACATTTACTCCTTGAGTATGGTCATTCAGGAAGCTCTGAATCTATCTAATTGTATTAACATCTAATATGGATTTCTGAGTTTACCAGAAAAATAGTATAAACTACTTTATTTTTTAAAAGATAAAATGTAAATATTCCCTTCATCTACTTAGTTTAGTAATCCTGTCAGAAAGGAATGAGATTGGTCTGCCATGATTTCTTGATAGAGCCGTGCTGGCCCTTTCTAATAATCATTTCTCTTTCTAGATATTCACCAACCATCTATTTAATGATTCTTTCTAGAATTTTCCTCAGAAACATAAGTTTGGTTAAATGACATTTATTTTGTAGATTATTCTCTTTCCTTTTTGGAAAATTGGTAACATATTTACACTTCTCCAATTTTGTGGTGTCCCTCCTGCTTTCCATTATTTAGATATTACTGACTGTATCTCAGCATCACATTTTGCTAGTGTTTTCAGTACACCAGTACATAGTTCATTTGGACCTGTAAAATTCAATTCACCAAGGACAACTAGGCATGTTCTCACTATCTTCTTACTTATTTTAGTTATAATTCCTTTTTAGTAATTTTTTTTATTTTATCTCTTCCAATGCAAAGATAAATTTTCTTGGCAGAAAAAAAATAGAAACAAGATAACAATTGGTCAGATCTTTACCCTACATAACAAAAATAAAACAAAAATATCTCATTTTTGTTGTATTTAACTTCTATTCTTATACTATATACTGTGTATCATATATTGTATAGTTACAGAGAAATATATAGTAAAAATAGTTTGATTTGCAGTAATATATAGTGAAAAAGACATATGGATCTAGTTTAAGTATATACATAGATAAATATATTTTAAACTCTATCAATATATAGATTTCTATATGTAGTATAAGAATAAAACTAAGTACAATGAAAATGAAGTTTTCCTAAAAAATCTATATTGGAAGAAGAATTAAGTAGAAATGTGACCAAAATTTAGGATAAATGGGACAGTTGATAACTAACAACAGAAGGTAGGCAGAGATAACCAATTATTATTTTGATTTTATTTTCTCTGTCAAGGAAAAGAACCTTTGAATTATAAGTGATAAAATGTCAAGCAAGAACTTAAACTCTAATTATATTTTATATGTACATACATATAAATAAGTAGCATTTTTGTGTATGCGTTATTCCAATCATCATCTACAATTATCTTTTCTTCTTTGTATCTTGGTTGTTGATTTCTTTATGTGTCTACTTTGATCTGTTTCAGACATAAGTCCCGTTGAAATTTCTTTTCACCTTCAGGTCTTAGAATGTTCATTCTGGAACAGCTATTATTCCTCCTTTATTAACTTATCCAGAAACATTTTAGCTTATATTTATGTCTCTATCACAACATTTCTAGGCTTTTTCTCCTTTTTGCTCATAAACTCCAGGAGGGAAGGACCACTTTTCCCCACTGTTTCAACTCTAGACATCCCTTCTTTCTTGTTAGTGAAAATCAAATCTAAAATGTAATTTCCCCCTTTTGGGTTCTTTCACCTTTTGAAAGGTGAAATTAACAGAAAACCAAGGCAGAGTTATTAGCTGTTCCACTTTTGGTAGAGAGTAAGCTCCAGCAGATGTCTAGATAATTGAAGCCCTTGCTTACTATTATATCATACCTCTGTGCTAAGCTTCTGATCTAATTTACAAATTCCTCACCTGTTCCCTCTTTCTGTGCAGGTGGATGGTAGAGCACTCTGATGACAAAATCATTTTTGTTTTTCCTTTCCTTGACCTTCACCCAAATACTTTTTCCTTTACTCCTTCTCTCCTTCTTGAATTTCCCCAAGTGAGTATACCCCAACTTTTACTTATTTTTTTAAATAAATATACCTATTTAGAATCAGATTCCAGAAGGAGATTCAAGCTACAAAATAGGCATACTTAACCTGTCAAATTTGCTTCCTTACACTAAAGCATCTACTTCCTCTTTTTTTTTTTTTAATTTCTCCTTCTTTCTTGCCTAAACACTGGGCATTTATTCATTAAAAAATTGAGTTCATGGGTTTTACTGCCTTTCTTGGAATTTTTGTCCTATGGACTTTTGAACACTTTAACTGTTATTTTCCTTCTGTTTTGTAGCTAATTTCTGATATCTAACTTGAGGGGCATTTGTGGTTAGTCTTCTCTCTCCCTTGTCCTTTTTAGTTGAAAGCCATTTTGATTAGATTTGCAAGATAACTACCAAATACATTATTTATTATGTGGTCTCTGTCTATGGCCAGGAATCTGTCATCCCTGTATTTTGAGTCATGTTTCAGAAATCTAAATCCCTTTCTCAGAGACTGGCTTCTTAGCCAGCTATTCATTTCCAGGATTAATTTTTTTTTTTTTTGTTTTGCATCCTTTGTCTTCAGTGGGCAACAGTAAAAGGAACACAACCTGTAGCCCTACAGTTTCTTGCCCAAGACTTCATAATCATTGACAATGCCTTTGAGATTTCTTCTGGCCAGGTCATTTATGCCCATATGAATCACCATAAATGAGTAGTTACCATCCATTTTGATAAGTCTTGGGAGGTTCTCCATTATATCTTGGATATATGCCCTGAAAAAGACAACAGAGCTCTTTATTCTTGTTACCAGGCTGAGAAATAGCTCTCTCTGTATCCCTGAGCAATGAATCACTAACAACTACTCTTTTTAAATTTTTTTTTTTGCTCTGACCAATACTGCATGATCTTTCACCTGATAACTTCTGTATCTCTACTATATCATTCTTTGGAAGGCAAGCAACTTCATTCTCTTCAGAGCATCCAGCTATCTTTTCTCCAGAAAAAGCCACAAACCTGTTTAAATATCTAATTTTACAGGTATTCTTTTCCTTCCCTTTCTCTTCTGTATAACAGTTTTCACTCTCCAATATCTTCACAAGGGTAACATTCCCTTAATCACTTCATAGCCCTTTTGATGCCTCCTTTATGTTTCCTTTAGGAGTACTTCATTGTCCTTAGCAATATGACATGTATGAATAGATGTTCTTTCAGGCCTTTCACATTGATATCTGAGAGGGGATGAACTTGAAACATAGAAATAAATCATTTGACTGTTATAGAAATACAAACATTGTTGACTAGGTTTAAGTCACTGCATAATTTCCTCTACTTTCCTCAGCGGTTTGAGATTTCCAGACTTCCAAAAAAATTTTTTAATTACATTTGGATATTTACAACTCAATCTTAAGAGCTAAGTCAAAACTTATAACCAATTATCACCTTTTAATAACTGGAGAGCCCCATGAAGCTTTCTTTCATTGATCTCAGCTACATCTCTACTTACACCTTTTCCCTTTAGTCTTGAATTTGAATCTGTTTCACCAGTTGACCCCACTTGCCCACTACATCATTTTGTTTTCTTTCTAATTGTTCCCCTTTACCTTTCTTCTTTTGTCTAATTCTGTTAACTAATATCTAATTTTTTCCTTGACTCACCCTTGTCACATTCTACTTTTCAGTTCTTCATGATCTTTTTAATCCTTTTTAATGTGTTTAATTTTCCTTGATCTTGCTCCTTTTTTTCTATCCTAAATAAAATACAAATGATTATTTAAGAAATTCTCCTCTTTCAATTTTTCCTCAATTTCTCTGAGATTTCTCCTACTCAGATTCAATTTCTGACCTACTTCAACAGTCCAAATCATTTCAAGTCATCTATATGACTTTTTTTTTTTTAAATTGGGCTCACATCCTTATATCTTCCTACATTCTTTCTTTTCAGAATTTTCTCTCACAAAATCTGTAAGTGGAATGATTTTGTTTTTGAGGTTATTGAGCTCATAGTTATGAGCAATAGAATTGAAAGTAAAGAATAGCCAACTAAGGCTTAACATGAGGGGAAAAAAATGCCCTGTGAGTTGGAGTTTAAACAAAACTGACTGATTTTTAAAAAGATCCTGGGGTCTCTGTTTCCATAGGTCTTGAAATGGTCACCTTTAGAAAACATTGTAGGGAGACTTCTTCAGGCATAGGATTTCATTAAATGGCCCTGTGAAGTGCTTCCCAAATTTGTGAATTTATGAAGAAAACAGTTATGTAATGTATTTTTTTTTGAGGCAGTCCGGCTTAAGTGACTTGTCCAGAGTCATGCAGTTATTAAGTGTCTGAAGCCAGAGTTGTACTCAGGTCCTCCTTTCTCTAGGGCCAGTGTTCTATTCACTATGCCACCTATGCCCTTGTACAATGTATTTATTTTTTAAGTTTTTTGAATGCTTAGACCTGAAGAAAAACATTTTTTTAGCAGTCAGGAAAAGATAAATGAAGGAACTTCTGTAGGGGATTTCCATTCAATTTCATGTTAGCTCTTTACCATATCTGATTTCAGTTCAGAATTTATGGTGTTTCTTATCATTGATAAAGTTGTATGTATAACACTTGGCCTTGGAGTCTAGAGAAGGACCATTTATGGGAGGAGAAAGGGGACCACATTAAATGAGGAGGTTGGAGATTAATTAGAAAAGAGTTAGAATACAGAGCAAAATTGGGGGGATGTTTAAAAAAGTTTTCATATGTTCATGTGAGAAAGAAGTTGCTGGAGATGAAAGTCAAGACTTAGGAAAATCAAGAAACAAAGGGAAAGAAAAACACACACACATATACATAATGAAACTAAAAAGACAAGAAGGAGAGAAAAGTTTGATGAAATAGTTCCTTAAAAGTATAGCCTGATTCATATCCAAAGGATATATTCTAGGAAAAATTGCCCAGAGTAAGGGGGTGGAGACAATATGCAAATGATTTTCTTTTTAAATATCCAAGAGAAAGTTACTGTGATGTAGCAGTACTGTGTAAAGAAAAAAAATGTAATGGAGTTAGAAGATCCTAGTTAAATACCCAATTATAAATCTTGGCACTTTGGGGAAGCCACTTAACATTTTTGACCTCCAATTTGCATATCTAAAAATTGATGACTTTGATTTAGAAGATTTCTAAAGTTCCTTCCAGCTCCTAATCCATAATCCTTTGACTCCCTATTGGCATTTCCTCACTGGTGACATCTAATAGATAATTTTTGACTTGAACCATTGAAATCCAGATCAATTTATCAAAATATTTTTTACATTTTCAGTGAGTTTTGTTCCAAGATATTCATTCTTTTTCTAAAGTTCCAATAATACCCTTGATTTAGTATTAAGGAATTCTTACTTTTTAGCAAGCATTTATATGCCTTTAAGGTGTACAAAACACTTCACATTTTAATCCTATTTTATCCTCAAAAAATTCTTCAAAGTTAAGTTCTATTATTATAGTCATTTCAATAAAGGAATAAACTGAGATACAGAGAAGTTAAATGACTTTTTCAGTGACACATAGCTAGTAAGTTTCTGAAACAGGATTTGAATTCAAGCCTATCTTAACTCCATGTATAGCATATAACTCTTTATACTTACTAGCTACCTATAATATATGCCATTCCCATACTTAAAAGTTATTTACAAGAGTTTTACCTATTAAATGTTACATTTTGGGAGGATGATATAAAAAGTAGATTCTTGTTTAATTTGGCTTTATACTAGACCAGTGATATTCTACTTAAATAGAAATGGACCTCTAAGGTTTTATGTTGATACAGAAAGCCACAAATTAATATGATGTATCTTGTAATGTATTTCATTTATTGTTTTAAATATTTAAATATTTCCCAATTACATTTTAATCTTGTTCTGGTGGGCCTTGTTGTGAGTTTGATAGTTCCCTTCCAACTCCTCACTTCTGTGAATAAGAAAAAAGTTGTGTGCTGTTAAAAGACTACTGTTAAATGCTTCAAATGTTCAAAAGGAAACTTTTAATTAAACAAGAAGGAGATAAAATTAAGATACTTCTGAAAAGGACTTCTGGGCACCTTAAATGGATTTAGAGGTTGATGACCCTGGCTCTTTATCATAAGTGATATCTCTTAAGAATTGATCTGTCTTCATGATTAAGTTGAAACTGTTGAACATGGTTTATAAGTAATAATTTGCACCATTCATCTGCTTTACAATTATCTACTTTACATACATCTACTTTTAGAGGTAGAGAAGAAGGGAAAGGAGAAGAATGTTTTGTTTTGATTTTGGTTTTGGTTTGGTTTTGGTAACTAAGAGAGAATTAGAAGAGAAAGAAGGACTTTTCATATGCCTATATGAGAATGTGATTGCTATACATTAAAGGAATTATTTTTTTTTAATGGAAGGTGGTACATAATGCCATTCTATAAGAGAAAGGAAGAAAATAGGGAAAAGATATTGGTCACTGGAGCTTTTTAGAGAAAGAGTTTGGTTCAATATCCAGAGCAATCTGGAAGAGATAGGATGCAAAACTGGAATTCGTGGGCTTTTTGATGTCAAGGACCTTTTTTGGCAGTCTGTTTAACAGACTTTAAGTCTATGAACTACTCCTCAGAATAATGATTTTAAATTCAAAACCCCCAAAATGTAGCATTACAAATAAAAATAATTATTTGAAATGTAGTTATCAAAATATTAAAAAAAAGTTTTAAGAAGAAACCATCTAGTTCTTGGACCCCAGGGTAAGTAAGTAAGAATGTCTTTTATAACTACATCATTTAATCTCTCTGGCCTTTATTTCCCATAGCCAGTAACTAAAGACTTGGAAGTAAATTGTTTTTGAAAGTCTTTTTTACTTTTAAATCAATGATCTTCCAACTCTATTGGAGTAGACCATTTGGGAAATATAAACGAAATATTTGATAAATTGATCTGAAAATGTTGAAATCAGGCTAATCCTTCAAGCTATCTAATAGATTTTCTATATTTGGATTAATTTATAAAATTCTCCTTTAAAATTTCCAGTACAACTTTCATATCTGATCTTTCAAGTTGTGCAGTTGTATTATTTTTTTTAAAATTACCATTAGATATTTATATCTGAAAAAGGGCTTTTGTTAATATGAAGAGGTAAGTAAAAACTCTAGAGATCTTATGGAAATGATTAGATCTACTTTTAAGGGCTTTATATATGGGTGATTTGTAGTGTTTTTTGTTTGTTTTTTTGTCATGTTAAACTTCACTCTAACATTTCTAAAGTATTCTGCCCTTGACAAAGTTGCATCTTCAATTCTTGGTCCTGAATATACCTACTCATTTGGCTTACAAATGAAATAAACTGAGAAGTAGAAGGAATAGGTGTAGAAAAGAAAGAAGTTATTTTAGAAAAATTGAAAAAAAAAAGAAAGCAGGGATAAATGAAATGTTACAATAAACATATGGAAAGTGAAAAAGTAGGACCTTATACCCTAAAGGGAAATGATGATGGTGGAAAAGAGACAATGATGTCTTACTCTATCAAAAGTTTGATAATTTTCTCTTCTTAATATGGACATAGAAATGGTATATAATTGTCCATATATTTTTGGAAAGTTATTAATTGGTAAGCATAACTGGTACATCATTGTGGAGTTGTCTGAGTTTTAGAGATCAAGAGAAAGGAGGAAAAGAGAGAACATTATGAAGTTAAAAAGAGCATTCCTTCAGGCACCATTGGTACTGAGTTCAATTCCCAGCTCTTCCATTATGGAACTTGTGGAACACATTGGAAGTTACAAAGCATCAATGGTTTTCATTTTGCATGTATGAAATAAAAAACAAAACCCAAAACAAAAATAAAAACAAACCAAGGTCTTTGGATTAAATTATTTCTAAAGCCCATTATAATTCTGAATTTATGATCCTTTGCTTCCTACTGTTGCTATACACATGGGAAACATTCAATAAATACTGGGTTTAATTGTTAATGGTGACATTTAACTAATCTGTCAAGATAACTTCTACATCTTATATGTGTTTTGCTTCAACATATCATTCTCCTTTAAAACTTTCAGTAACTCTCCTGATTAAATACACCATTCTTGTCCAATCCTTCAGAACTCAGCATGAAAACATTCTATGTTTCCCTTTTGTTGTTTACTGTTACATGACGTTTTTTGGGCAGATATTGTATCTGAATTTCTTTTTCTGCAAGAGTTCGCATTAAATGGTCTCTGAAGTCACTTAGGAAAATTTTGAGTCTCTGAAGAATAGAAAGTTGTGCACTAACTTAAAAAAATCATGTTTGTGGTTAAGGTGATAATTAACAGACTTGAAGAGGTAGGTGAAGACTTTAGAAAATTTATGAATAGAATTTCTGTGTTCTTTTAGGGCTTTTAATATTGTTGATGTCTTTTTGCCATGTCTAAATTCAATTAAAAATTATAGTGTTTTTTCTTTGATAGCTTCACCTCTACTCCAGGGATTAATAGTTTTGACTAGGACCATTTCTGTAGAAAGGAACAAATTTAATGTTAGGGGTAGACAAAAAAATTTTTTTCTAAAGATAACTATGGAAGTTTTGGAAGAGAGTAAGGTAAAAGGAAGTGAACAAAGAATTTCCATGTATACATTTGAGAAGGGGATCTTTGAAAGTGGAATTAACTGAGGTGTTAAAGACAGTAAGCTTGATAAAATGGAAAGAAGATTGTATCTGTAACTAGAAGGAATGAATTCAGTCCCCGGTTTCACTACTTCATTATCCATCAACTTGATCTTCAGGAAATCCTTGGTCCTGAGTTTATACACTCATCATATGATGACTTTGAAATTATTGATTTCTAAAATATTTTTCAACTCTACCAATGATTCTATAACTCCCAGTAGAACTAACTCTAAATGGGAGACATTTAGAAAATACAAGTTGAATTGAACTCTTAACATTGAAATCAAACCATATATTAAGTTAGTTTTTAAATATTCAATATATAATGTTTCAACTACACATGTCTTTCTCCTTCACATAATTAATTATATAATATAAATAATTAATAATACGGTATTTATTATTATTATTATTATTAATTAATTCTTGCCCCAACTTTCAAGGTTCTTCACCTCCACGTAGCTTACATTTTTTTTTTACCTCTTCACACTTTATATTCTTGGGGGGCTTTGTAGAAAGAAATTTTAATAAGGTGGTGGTTGTGGTAGATGAGATCTATAGTCTGTCACCTTTGTGATTTTATGAAAAAGAAAAAAAAAGTTATAGTTGTTACTGTTGCTGCTGTTTTTAAAATTACTCTTGAATATTTGCACTTGGATAAAAACTTTTTTGAAATAGCATTTCTGAAGAATTAGATTGAGAATTGGGAAATGTATCAAGGAGAATTTTCAGCAATGTTTAGGTCTTTAGAAGTTAATGACTCAAACTCTTTATCAGGTGGGATTTTATTTAAGAATTTGTGATGTGTCTTCTATTTGACACTATTGAATTTCTAGCTCTAACTTATCAGTCCTGATTAGAACATGAAAAAAAATTACAAATAAAAAAAAACTAAGACTAAGAGAAAAAGGTGGATTAGAAATGAGAAATTGTTCTCTTTTCCTAAGGATATCTATGGAATAGTTGATAGAAAGGGTAGAAGAGAAGAAGAGGAGGAGGTGCTGGAGAATAAAGAGCAATTGTCCATATGAGAAAGAGATTACTAGCTGTGGAAATAATAGAATATAGAAAGTCAAAAGAAAAGGGTAATGAAAAATATGTTTATGTTGTTGCTGAGAGGACATGAAGGAAGGTAAAAGGGAAGAAATGAAAGTGCCATAGTGGGAAAGTTGATTTTACAGAGCAAGAGTTGTAGTGGAAATATTATTAGATATAGAGGTGGAGTACCTGATTTCAATTCTGAACTCTGCTACTTATATCTATATGTGAAGAAGTGGAAAATCACTTGATTTTCAATTTAAATATGAGAGATGTGGATTAAATTATTTTAAAAATCCACTTCAAATATAAATTTGTAATTTTTTGATCACTATTTGTGCTAAATATAGGAAGCATTTAGTTAGGATCTATAATTTGGCTTTAAAAGATGAAATCACCATAATCTTTGCTTTTAATATGTCATTCTTCAAATCTTTTCTTAACTTTCATGATTCAATACAGGATTCTAGTTCCATGCTTACAATTTCATTATGATGTTGCTCTCTAACTTATTTTAATTGTCTTCTTCTAGATCATACTTTTTGGCAGATGTTGTAGAGGATTCAGGTGAGGATTACACTGAATGGACTCTAAATTTATTTCCTAAACCATGAATTTATAAAAAAAAGAAAAGTTGTACGTTTTTAAAATTTTTATTTTTATTCTTAATTCTCCTTAATGCTTGTATTTGGAAGAGAAAGCTTTTAATGACAGGCATGAAGAAGTAGATGAAAAACTACAGGAACTTCTGAAGGGATTGTATGGGAACTTTCAAGGGCTTTAGAAGTTGATGACACTGGCTCTTTGTCATGTCTAATTTCACTTAAGAAATTATGGTGAGCCTTTTGCTTGATAAAGTCTAATCTTTACCACTTGGTGTCAGAGTTCTGATTAAGGACTACTAATTTGCTTTGCAAATGGAATAAATTACAAAGGAGAGAAGTAGAGTTGAAGAAGGAAAATGCTTTTGTTCTGAAGATGTCATTGGAAGAGTTGGAAAAGATAGAAAAAGAAAGAAATGAAATAAAATAAGATATATTTGTACATCCTTCAGAGGAAGAATTTTCTGAAAGTGAAATCAAATTATGAAAGTGAAAGGAAAAGGTAAAGTTGTGTGAGATGTGACTTAATGAGAAAGAATAATGGTAGGAAAGAAATTTTTGATGTCAAAGAGGTATAGCTTTGTTGATTTTCCTTAGCAAACTACAGAGCATACATAAGTTAGAGGGATAAGTTTGGAGGCCATAGATCTGAAGTCAATGTGCAAGTATAAAAAGGTTAATGAATACAATTAACAGACCATGAAATAGCAAGTGTTGCATTTATTTATTTATTTATTTATTTATTGAGGCTCTGGTTTGATTTCTTAGCTATATCACTGATAATCTATTAAACTATGATCTTTATTCCTTTGTTTTATATACATATATATACATATATACATAAGGGCATATATAAATACATATATACATAAATATATATATATTTATAATGTTTTGAATTAGCCAATTTCTAAAGTCCTTGCAAGTGCTATTTTTTTTCTTTGTTGCTTTACTGGTGCTATACTCATTGGAAACCTTTATTAAGTAATGATTGAATAGAACTATTAATATTAAAAATGAACTTATTCATCAAGATATCTTTTGAGTATTCTACAGGTGTTGCTTCATGCCAATCCTCCTTCAAAACTTCTGATTATCCTCTTTATTAAAAACAGATCTCTTATATGATCTTTCAGAGATCCTCACAAAGGAAATCACTAAATTATTTTTGTTGCCTTTTTTTGTAATACACTTGTGGATGCTGGACCAAAAAAATTTTTTTTTCATGAGGCAAATTGCATTACCTAGCCTCAGAGGTCCACTCCAATTCAATATATCTGAAGAAATTAAAGTTAGGCTTTTTAAAAATTTGAATTCACTTGAATGCTTCTGCTTGAAAAGTTTTTTAAATATCAGACAAGAACAGGTAAACAGTAGAATTTAGAAAATTTCTGGTTGATATTCTTGTGTACTTTCAAGGACTTTAGATTTTGTAATTTCATTTAAAAACATATCTTCTTGATAAAAATGCTTCTTTAACATTTGTTTTTGTAATCATGGTAAGGACAATTTGTTTCATTTCAAATTTGGAAAAAAAATAAAAGGATAAGAAATTGAGAGAGGGAAGCAAGTTTTTTTTTTCTTTTTTTGTATTTGGCCCCTAAAGTATCTGTGGAAGAGATAGAAGAGAACAAAGGAAAATAGTATATCCAAAATATTCAATTATCCAATTGACAAAAAGGTGGATGATGAAATTGGCAGAGTTACGAAAGGAAAAAATGTCTATACATATTTTTCCTAAAGAGAATGTTAGGATTCAGTGGAGATGAATCATTTTCTGTTTATTTATTTATTTTTTTAGTTTATTTTTTTTTAATTCCCTTTCCATATGAAGCTAACGTGATGTAGATTTCAAGTAAATGGACTCAAGATGTGAGTGTACAGACACCATGAAATTGTTTTTTGACATATAAAAGAAGATTATTAATTGATGAGTTCAACTTGATTACTATGCATGTGGATAGAGCTTTGGAACTATAATTTGGGGTAGTGAAGTGGTACAGTGGCTAGATTTCGGGGCTTGGAGTCAGAAAGACCTAAAGTCATATCCAACAATCCATTGGATTGTTGTGCAATCCTGAAAAGGTGTCTTAGCCTCCATCTGCCTCAGTTTCCTCATCTGTATAATGTGGGGTAATTATAATATGTATATCCCAGAGTTGCTGTGAGGAACAAATGAGATAATAATTTTAAGACACTGAGCATAGTGGCTAGAACATAATCAGTACTATATAAATGTTAGCTGATAACAATTTAAGACAAGGGATTCCATTCCCAGCTCAATAACATACTGCACCTTTGAAAAGTGAACTGTCATCTTTGGTGTTTATTTTGCATTTTTAAGAAAAGAGGTTTTAGATTATAAGATTTTTATAGCTCCTTCTGAATACAAATGTTACTACACTTGGTTCCCTATTGATGTTATCCACAAAAGAATTAAATTTTAGGTAAATACTCTTTGGATTTAGCTCTCAATAATGAAACATTAATAAACTATGAAAGTATATGTGTTTGCTTCAACATATGCTCTTTCAAAATTTCTAATAACTCTCCTAATTTAATATAGGATTAATTTTTACTCCATTCTTCAAAGTTCTATGCAAGATCATTCTCTATTTTTTATTTTATTTCATTTTCAATGACACATTTTGGGATGTTTTAGAAGATTTTCTTGCTTGATTGGTATTGTATTACATGAGGAATTCTTAACTTTTTTGTTTGTTTTGTCTTTGGTTGTCTGCTTTAGCTTATGGAGTCTTTCTGAGAATAATGTTATTAAAATAAACAAAGCAAAATACATTGGATTACAAAGGAAATCAATTCTATTAAAGCAGAAAAATATAAAAAACCCAAATCTCAGATTAAGAACCCTAGCACTAGCTAACATCAAAAGTACCTCTGATTCTTTGAGTCTGTAAAGAAAGAAGAAAAAAGGTGCATAATTTAAAAAAAAATTCTCGTATTGTAGGACTTGAAGAAATGTTCTTTTTAATTAGCAGATATGAAGAGACAGATGAAGATTAGGCAGATGAAGATTTTATGTAACTTCTGAAGTGGACTTGTGGGCACTTTCAAGGACTTTAGTGGTTGACAGACCTGGCTCTTTGTCATGTGTAATTTCACTGAAGAAATTATCATGGTCATTTTCCTTGATAAAGCTCCATGTGCACCACTTAGTGTCACAATCCTGATTAAGACAATTAAATTTTTTTTCCCAAGAAAAGAGCTAAGTTTGCAGAGAGAGATAGCCAGAGAAATATGAAAATAGAAGAAATTTTTTCCCCTAAAGCTAATAATGAAAAATTGGAAAAGAATGTACTGGAATATCAATAAACTGCACTTATATAGTTTATGAGGAGGGGAAATATTGGAAGAGGAATTAACTGATTTATGAAAGTTAAGAATAAAAGGGGGAAGGAAGCAAACATACATTGTCCCTAAAGGGAAAGAAATATGACGGGGGGGGGGGGGGATATGTGAGGCAGCATCAAATCTCTCTGGTTTAATTCCCTATTGGTAATATTCACATAGGAGGCAGAGACTAAAGAACTATTAAAATGAAATCTTTAAATTGAAAACTATTTTTTTTACACATAAGATTACAATCAGACAAATTAATGGCTTTAATCATTTTATTCTCCTGCAATTTTTTTTTACTAACTAGATTAAGGACAAGATTTTTGACCTGTCCTTAAAAAGTCTTCAGAAAGGTATTCCCTATGTTATTATAACCTTTTCTTATATTATACTTGATGCAGATGGTATATAGAGAATTCTTATTCAGATGGTAGGCAGCAGCACTAGATGGCCTAATAAAACCTTTTTTCCAACTCTGCAAGTATATATAAAAGTTATGTTTAACTCTTTTTTTTTACTAAAATTTTCTCAAATTCATATGCTTTTTAAAAATTTATTTATTTATTTTAATTTCTCTCTTATTTTTATGTTCCCTATATTTTCCTCTGTATCTTTCTTCCAGATCCATACCATTTAATAAAGTTTTTTTTAAGAAAAAAAGAAGAAATAATAGGAAAAAATCAGTAAAATTAATCAATACATACAAAAATCTGACAATATTTACAGTGATCCAAACCTGTGAAACTCCTATCTCTTCGAAGGAATAGGGGAAGATATAGGAAAAAGAATGACAGTTTTTTTTTCTCTTGAAAATTTTAACGATTTGAAACTTAAACAAAAAAAACTTATGAAGGGGACTTCTCAGCCCTTTTATTTCCTTTAGTTATTGATAACCCTGGTTCTTGGTCAGGTTTAATTTCACTTAAATACTATAGTATATTTTATACTAATTGGAACCACTTATTTGCTTTGCAAATAGAATTATTAAGAAGGGGAGAAGATTATTAGAAGAAATAAAGAAGTTTGTTTTTTGTTTTTGTAAAACTATGAATGAATTGAAAGGAAATGACTGTGAGTGTGAAGGTGGTAAATAAAGAGTATTTATTTATCTATGAGATTAAGAAGTTGTTGAAATTAGAATTGACTGAATTCTGAAAGAACAAAATGTACAAGAATACATATACATACTTCTTGTTTCAGAGGGACAAGGAAATCTGTAGAGTAGAAAGATTGACTGAGATAGATCACAAGGATAGTTTGATTGCTTTCCATATTGATAACTAAATAATCTTTGTGAATTTTGGAAAGCTGGTTTAATATCTTTGGTTGTTGGATCACACATAATAAAATTCAGACCTTGCAAAACATAACCATAAAACTCATTATGAGTCAATAGTGTAACATGACAGATGAAAGACTATGAAATGGAAGAAGGCTTACATAATGTTTATTTTCAGAAAATAAAATTAAGTTAAGGTGAAAGTTATAGAAAGGCATATTTAGGAGAAGGGAAAATTTTCTAACGTGAATTATACAAGTATGAATGAGCTGCATAAAAATATAATGGTTTCCTTTTCATTAGAAGTCTTCAAGAGCCTAGAAGACCACTTATACAGTATGCCTTGGTGGAAATTTTTTTTAAAGGATTTGAGATTAGTTTAGATGACCACTAAGGTGTTTGCCAGCACAGAAATTTTGAGACTGTGGATTAACTGATTTCAGAAATCTCTTTGAAATGTAACTTTTTTTGTTCCTTTTTATCTCTTTTTGAAAACATTCAGTAAACACCAGTTGATTTTAGCTTTTAATAGTTAAATCAGTGGCATTTTCTAGCAATATCTTATCTATTTGGTTTCAATATATTATTCTCCTTTTGAATCAGGCCCCTCAATGGATACAAGACTATTTGGTACTTAAAGATATTGTTAAATTCCAATTCTTTTATGTATTTGATTCATGTCCAAAGCTTAAACAAACATGCATCATGAGAATGTTTTATATCTCCTTTAGTTTTATTCTCTTGCAATACATTTTTGGAAAATATTTTAGGTAGTATTGTTGTTTACATAGCAGTTGTACTGAGTGGACTCTGAGATCATTTACTACTCCATGAGTCTGTGAGGAAGAAAAAGTTAAGCTTAATTAAAACACATACACACACACACACACACATACACATACAAACATAGACACATATTAATGCTTATACTTGAACAAAAGCTGTTAATTAGAAAACATCAAGAGATAAAAAAAATTTTCAAAAACTTCTGAAGGGGACTTCTGGGAACTTTCTAGGTGAGATTCATTGCCCTGACTCTTTGTTGTGTCTAATTTCACTTAAGAAATTATGGCATGTCTTTTCTCTCATCTCTATTACTTGGTGTCAGAGTCCTGATTAAGACCACTAATTTACTTTGGCAGTAGAATAAATTAAAAAGGAGAGAAGTAGAATTTGTTGAAAGGGGAATCATGACTTATGAAAGTGAAGTAAAAAGGTGAAGGTATAGTATGTGTGAGATGACCCGATGAGAAAAAACTTGTGGACAGCAAGAGTTCTGAGATGTCAGAAGTTCCTCACAAGCACAATTTTGTTGTCTTCCCTGATAATTTATTAGTATATGGCATTAATTTCATTGGTGTTCATTGTTTTCATAGGTTAAAGGGGACAGTTTTAAAAATATGGATTTGTCATCAGGGTGTCATTGTTTAATTGTTTGAGAATGTTATTAATTAGTAAGTGTAACTGATATACTATGAAGAAACAAATGTTGGATATTTTGTCATAGGCTGTGGTTTCATTTCCTCACTATATCACTGAAAATCTATTAGATTGGTCATTCATCTCTTTTGTCTTCTTAAAATGATAGGTTTTTTATTATTAGACAATTTCTAAAGCCATTTCCAACATTAAATCTTTGATTTTCTGATGTCTTCTTGATGCTATCTAAATTTGAGACATGCATTAAATGCTTTCTGAATAGAACTATTGATATTGAAATCAGATCTGCCTATCAAGATAGTTTTTGAGTCTTTAGATGTTGTTTTAGTCATATCATTTTTTTTTTAAAGTAGCTCTCCTAATTTAACAAAGAATTCTTATTTCAGCCTGCAATTCTCTGTATAAGATCATTCTCTATTTTAATATAGTGCCTCATCTTTGATAACACTTTTAGGGAATGTTTTAGAAGATGTTCTTGTTCAGGCAGGCATTTCATTAGATCAGGTTTTAAAAATTGTATCATAAATCTCTTTGGCAGTTTATAGAAGCCCATGTACCCCTTCTTTGAACAAGGGTTTTAAGTGCATAATGTAAGATACATAGGATTTCAAAGGGAAACAATTATATTAAAATATAGTTATGAAAATATGAAAGAAGAAATATGTGGATCCCAGGTAAAGAATCCCAACATTAGATGGCCTCCGAGGTACCTTCTGACTATGAATCTGTGAACAAGAGAAAAAAAAAATCATTCTTTAAAAAAAAACATTCTCTTGAATAGTAACACTTGAGGAGATGTTCTTTTAATTAGCAGACATGAAGAGGATAGATGAAGACTTTAGGAAACTTCTGAAGTGGACTTGTGGACACTTTCAAGGGCTTTAGTAGTTGATGGACCTGGCTCTTTGTCATGTCTAATTTCACTTAAGAAATTATGGTCTGTGTTTTCCTTAATAAAGTTTCATCTCTGCACTTGGTGTCACAGTTCTGATTAGGATCACTAATTTGCTTTGCCAATGGAACAAATTATAAATGAGAGAAAAAGTGAAGTAAAGAGGCAAAAACATTTGTATCAAAGATATTCAGGAAGACTTGGAAAGGAGAGAAAAGAATCAAAGTGAATAGATCCTATTCATGTATTCTTAATAGAAAGTTTTCTGAAAGTAATGAAATTATATGAAAGAAAAGTGAAAGGGTAAAGGTGGGGCATTGTCCCTGATATCCTAATGAGGAAGATGATGGTGAGAATGAGGTTTGGTTTGAAAAAGGTCCTCACTGGTAATTTTGTCATTTTTCTGAGCAAGATGTAAGAGATGGATTGAGTGGTGCATTCTAAGGATATTGATGTGGAGTTAGTGTGCAATGAATTAATTGTCTACATGGGATAATTATTAGTTATTAAATAAAATTAGAAGAAACATGCAAAAGTCTTTAACCTGGGGTCTAGGGACTTTTATCTATCAGTCTCTCTGTCTATCTCTGTCTATATATGTTGATAACTTTTGTAATTGTTTAGTCATTAATTGTGTCTAGCTAGTAAATGTCACATAACTAGTAAATGTCAAAGATTGGATTTAAACCCAGGCCTTCCTAACTCCAGATTTGGTGTTCTATCCATTCCACCATCTGTCTTTACCCTTGGTAATTCTAGTTCAATATATTTGGTTTCTTATATATTCCCATATTTATTTTATGAATTAAAAGATGTCATTCTGAGAAACAGTCTTTAGTTTTACCATAGTATCAAAGCGATCCATAATATAAGGAAGTTTTAGAATTCTTGGTGTACAAAGCTAAGAATTGTACCTTTGATCAGAGGCCTGATTGCTTTTGTTAGCTCTACAATTTGAAAGCTATGAGACCATGGAGAAACCATTTGTTATCTTTGGTCCTCACTATGCAGTTCTGGAAAATGAGGCTTTTGGAGTAACTTCCTAATTTCTTCTCTGTTTTAAATCTATCTTCCAACTTTTTATTGGTGCTCTCAACATAAGAATCATTCAGTAAGTAATTAGTGATTGAATCTTTAATATTGAAATCAATTTCAACAAGATATATTTTGAATCTTCTACTTGTCTTGCTTTAGTCATGCAGTTCTCCTCCCAACCATCTAATATTACTGACTAATGCATTTTTTCTTGCTCTACTTGACAAAACTGTTTTCAAGCATATTTCCCATCTTGTTTGTTGCTTCTTCTTAAAGTATTCTTATTGGAACTCTGTTAGAAGGGATTATTGTACAGTTAGAGGTTAGATTGAATTGTGTGGTCATTTTCAACTCCATGAGTTTAAAAAATCCCTTTAATGTTTATACTTGAAAGTAACCTCTTAATTAGGAGACATGAAGAGGGAGAGAGGAAGACTTTAGGAAACTTCTGAGAGGGACTTCTGGGAATTTTCAAGGGCTTTAGAGGTTGATGACCTTAGCTTTTTATCATGTCTAATTTAACTTAGGAAATTATGGTGTGTCATCTCTTTGATAAAGTTTTATCTCTACCACTTGGTATCAGAGTCCTGATTAGGACTAATAATTTGCTTCTTAAATGGAATAGATTTTTTAAAAAAGTAAAGTTGAAAGGGAGACCATACTTTTGTTCCAAAGGTATCTATAGAAAAATTGGAAAAGATAATAAAAGAAACCAAGTGAATAAAGTATTTTCATGTATCCTTCATAACTACAGTACTTCAAAAGTAGAATTGAATCATGAAAGTGAAGAGAAAAGTTGAAATTGTGGCAGGAACTTGATGTTCTGATGACAAAGGAATATTTTGAAGGAGAAGTTTGATATATTAGAAGTTCCTCACAGAACTTCCGAGCAAATTTTAGGGAATAAACTGGAAATGCAAGTTTTGATGGGATAGAGTTGGAATCAGTGTGCAATTGAGTAATTGTCTGTATAGGAAAGTTATTAAATGATGAGTGTAGCTTACCATGAAGAATCAAATCTGGGATATTTTTCCAGAGATTGTTTTTTTTCTTTGTTAATCAGTTAGGCCATCATCTTTTCTTTCTTTTGTTTATACTATTCATATTTTTTTTTGGATTAGAAAATTTCTAAAGTCATTTAAAATATGAACATTTTTTATTCTTTTAGCTTCTTGATACTATGGACATTGAATTCATGCATTTCATATTCCCTGAATAAAAATATTAATACTGAAGTCAGATCTATCCATCAAAATATTTTTAAGACTTCTACTGATGTTGCTTCAGTCATTCTTTTTCAAAATCTTCTTTCTTTTTTTTTTTCTTTTTTTCTTTTTCTTGAGGCAATTGGGGTTAAGTGACTTGCCCAGGGTCACACAGCTAGGGTATTTCAAAACTTTCAATAACTCTTCTAATTAAAAGCATAATTTTTGTCCCTTTATGTGAAGCTCTGCATGAGATCATTTTCTATTTTCTGTGGTTACCATATCTAGGATGACACTTTTAAGGAATGTTTTAGAGAATTTTCTTGTTCAAATGGAATTAGACTAATTCAAATGTTCTGAATATTTTTGTGTTATAGACCCTTTTGGCAGTTTGGCATGTTCCCTTTCTCACAATAGTGTTGTTGTTGTTTTTTAATGCCTGAATATATAGGATTGCAAAAAAAGCAAATATATTGAAATACAATTATCAAATATAAAAAATTGCAGATTCTCAATTAAAATCCCCAGTATTACATGGCCCCTGAGGTCCCTTCTAACTATGAATCTGTGAAAAAAAAACTTTGTAATTATATGAAAAAAACCTCTCTAGAATGGTAGCACTTGAGCAGATGCTCTTTTAATTAGTAGACATGAAGAGGGTAGATGAAGACTTTAGGAAACTTCTGAAGTGGACTTGTGGGCACTTTCAAGGACATTAGTGGTTGATAGACCTGGCTCTTTGTCATGTCTGATTTTACTTAAGAAATCATGGTCCATGTTTTTTTTTTTTGATAAAATTTCATCTTTACCATTTGGCCTCACAGTTCTGATTAGACCACTAATTTGCTTTGCAAATGGAACAAATTATAAATGAAAGAGCAAGTGAAGTTAAAGGGGCACATACTTTTGTATCAAAAGTATTCTGGAATACTTGGAAAGGAGGGAAAAGAATAAAAGTGAATAGGGTCTATTCATGTGTTCTTAATAGAAAGTTTTCTGAAAGTGTAATGAAATTATATGAAAGAAAAGTGATAGGGTGAAGATATGGCATTGTCCTTGGTGTCCTAATGAAAAAGATGATGGTGGGAAAGAGGTCTGGTTTGAAAAAAGTACTCACTGGCCACTTTGTCCTTTTTTCTAAACAAGCTGTAAGGGATGAGATGAGTGGTGTGTTCTAAGGATACTGATGTAGAATTAATGTGCAATGAGTTCATTATTTGCATGGGAGAGTTACTGAATAAAATTAGAAAAAATGATATAATGCAAATGTTCTTAACCTGTAGTCCGGGATTTCTTATCTATCAGTTTGTCTATTT
Organism: Myrmecobius fasciatus; assembly: GCA_023553655.1. Lineage (NCBI taxonomy): Eukaryota > Metazoa > Chordata > Mammalia > Dasyuromorphia > Myrmecobiidae > Myrmecobius > Myrmecobius fasciatus. Next base: position 175,742 of record JAJPUD010003368.1, on the reverse strand, counting down.
ATTTATCCCTATATATGTTGATAAATCTAGTTCATTATAATTGGTTTCCTGTGTATTGCCATATGTTTATTTTATGAATTAAAAATTCACAATAATTTAAAAAATGAATTAAAAACCTTTATTCTGAAAAACTATCTGGAGTGCCAAAGGAATCCATGACACTAGGAAGTTTCATAATTCTTGCTGTAATAGGAACAGAATTGTACCTTTGATCAGAGAACATAATTTTAACCCTATGGGACCATGGGGGAAACCATTTATTCTCTTTAGTCTTCCCCATGTAGTTCTGGAAAGTAAGAGTTTTAGACTAGACAATTCCCCCATTTCTCCTAAATCGTTTTTCTTTCCATTTCTTAGTGGTGCTATTAACATAAGAATTATTCAGCAACTGCTAAATTGAATCTTTAATATTGAAATCAGACTTATTCATCAAGATTTATTTTGGATCTTCTACTTGTCTTACTTCAATCATGCAATTCTCATGTCAAATCATCTGACTGAATACAGATTTTTTTGGTTGTTTGTTTTGCTTTATCCATCAAAACTATTCTTAAAGATGTTTTCCACATTGCTTGTTGTCTCTTCTTAAAGCATACTTATTGCAACTCTGTTAACAGGGATTATTAGGTAAATAGAGGTTGGATTAAATGAACTTTGAGGTCATTTTCAACTCCATGAGTATGTGAAAAAGAAAAAGGTATGTATGTTTTGTTTTGTTTTGTTTTAATTCCCTTGAATGCTTGTATTTGAAAAGAAGTTGTTAATTAGCAGATATGAATTAGTAGGTGAAGACATTAGGAAACTTCTGTAGGGGACTTTTGGGAACTTTCAAGAGCTTTAGAGGTTGATGACCCTGGCTCTTTGTCATGTCTAATTTCTCTTAAGAAATTATGGCATGTTTTTCTTTCATCTCTACCACTTGGTGTCAGAGTCTTGATTAGGACTACTAATTTGCTTTGCAAATGGAATAAATTAAAAAGGAGAGAAGTGGAGTTGAAGGGGGAAAATACTTTTGTTCCAAAGGTTTCTATGGAAGAATGGAAAAGAATAAAAAAGAAAGTGAATAAAGAATACCTGTGTTTACCTTGTATAAATAAATTTTCTTGAAAATAAAATTGAATTATGAACAGAAAAGGAAAAGGTGAAGGTGTAGGAGGTACCTTATGTCCTATTAAGAAAGGATTTGGTTTTGGTGAAGTGGTTTAGGATATCTAAAGTTCCTCACAGGCATGACTTTGTTGCTTTCCTAAGCAGGCTGTAGTATGTAGATTAGAGGGACAAATTATAAAGGTATGGATTTTGAATCAGTGTGTCACTCATTAATTATCTGTATAGGAAGGTAATTATGACTGCAACTTGTAGATTCTGAAGAAGCAAGTATAGAATATTTTGTCAGAAGGCCTAATTTCCTTTCCTAGTTGTTTCAGTAATAATTTATTAGGTATGATTATAACCCCTTGGTGTTCATGATGCACATGTTTAAAATTAAGATTTTTTATTAGGCAATTTAAAAAATAATTTTCAGCACTAAATATTTGATTCTATGAAGCTTTTTAGAGATGTATAAATTGGAGGCATTCATACCTGTTGACTAAAGCTATTATATTCAATCCATCAAGACACCATCCTTCTTCAAAATATCCAATAATTCTTCTCTTGAAAACCAGAATTCTTGCCTCATCTTACAAAACTCTGCCTGTGATCATTCTTTATAGAGAGTTACCTTTTATCAGACCTTTTTTATAGACCTTATTATTTTAATATGGTTGTCTCATCTTAAATGATACTTTTAGAAAATGTTTCAGAGGATTTCCTCATTCTACTGGGCATTACCCAAGATCAGGGGTTCTTAAGTTTCTTTTGATCATGGACCCTTTTGGCATTCTCATAAAGTCTATTGATAGACAAATACTGTCTTAAAATTCATAAAATAAAATACATAGAATTACAGAGGAAGTCATTTATTTAAAATATACATTTTTCAAAATAGGAAAAAACAAAATTAAGGACACCAAGTTAAGAACTTCACCATTAGGTGGCCTCCAAGGTATCTTATTCTGTGAGTCCATAAAAAAGAAGAAAAAAAATGTTCATTATTTTTTTTAAATTCTGTTGAATAGTAGCCCTTAAGGAGATGATATTTTAATGAACAGGCATGAAAGGTAGATAAAGACTTTAAGAAATTTCTGAAGAGGACTTTTGGGAACTTTCAAGGGTTTTAGAAGTTGATAGACCTGGCTCTTTGTCATATTTAATTTCATTTAAGAAATTATGGTGTATATTTTTCTTGATAAAGTTTTATCTTTCCCATTCAGTGTGACAGTCCTGATTAAGGCCTATAATTTGTTTTGCAAATGGAACAAATTAGAAATGAGGGGAGAAGTAGTTTTGAAAGGAAAACATATTTTTTTTTTTCCCTAAAAGTATTTATTGAAGTTTTGGAAGGGGAGGGGAAAAAAAGGAAAGCAAATAAAGTGCATTCAGGTATCTTTTATAGAATGAGTTTTCTGAGATTTGAATTGAATTAAGAAAGAGAAATGAAAAGGTGAAAATATAACTATTAGTGAATCACCTAATATCATAATAAGAAAGAATGGTGGTAGGGAAAAGATTTGGAGAGGAAAAAAATTTCCTTACAGACCACATTTTTGTTGTATTCATGAGTAAGCTATAGGAGATAATTTTAAAAAAGTTGTTCTAAATTATGAATTTGGAGGTAATATATAGCCATGCCATTGTCTACATGGAATAGTTATTAGTTGACATGTGTAACTTGATGAAAGTTGGTACAGAACAGGGATTCTTAACCCAGGGTATGGGGCCTTATTTAAAAAAAAACATTTTGATAATTATAGCTCATCATAATTGCTTTCTTTTTTATCTTATGTTTTTTATTTTATACATTAAAACCCATATTTTAGGAGGAGTCCATAAGTGTCATCATATTGCCAACAGTACATAACAGGAAGTTTAAGAATCCTTGATGTAGCAGGAGGATAGTTGTATCTTCTATCAGGGGCCTGACTTTTTGCTTTCTCTAGAGCTTTGAAATTAATAGACCATCATGATGCCATTTACTTTTTTTATTTTATTTTTTCACTGAGCAGTTCTAGGAAATTAGGACTTTGGACTGACTAATTTCTTAAGGTCTTAGCTCCAGATCTTAGATTCATTCTGACTCTATGTTTGTGAAGATGAAAAGTTAACATTTTTAAAAAGTTCTCTTGAAGGCATGTTATTGAAAAGAAAGTCTTTGATTTAGCTGACATGAATAAACAGGTGAAGATTTTATGCAATTTCTGATGGAAATTTCTAAGAATTTTATAAGACTTTCTTTTAAGTGAATGGCTTTTTCTCATTATGGGTATAATTTCATTTGAGAACTTGTGTTTTTTTTCCTTCTCTTTGATAAATATGTATCCCTAACACTTGTTATAGAAATCCCGATCAAGACCAATTATTTACCTTACAAATGGTTAAAAAACTAAAAATTCAGAGATAAAAAAGAGTGAGGTGGGAAGAAATTTTTTAAAATTACTATATTTCCCCATAGACAAAAGATCAAAGGATATAAGCAAGCAGTTTTCAGAGGAAGAACTGCAAGATATCAATAGTCATATTTTAAACATGATAAAAATCACTGATAATTAGAAAAAATTCCAATTAAAGCAACCCTGAGGTTCTACCTTATATCCATCATATTGGCAAAGTTGACAAGTAAAGAAACTTTGCCAATGTTGAAGGGGCTGTAGGTAAGCAGGTACATTAATGCATTATTAGTTAATACAGCTATTCTGGCTAAGTGGTCCAGCTATTCTTGAAACCAATTTGGAATTATGTCCCAAACATTATTATACTGTGCTTGCTCTTTGATCCAGTGATGGCATTACTAAATTTATACATCAAAAATTCAAATAAATAAGAAATATGCTCATATGTACATAAGTTTTACTGCAATTCTATTTGTGGTGGCAAAGAACCAGAAATTAAGATAGTGCTCATTAATTTGGAAATGCATAAACAAATTATGATATATAAGTATGATGTAATAAGAAATGGAGGGGGTCAGTTTCAGAGAATTCTGGGAAACCGGCATGGAATAAAATGAATACAATCAGTAGAATAATTTATACAATAATATCAAAATTGCATAGATCTACAACTTTGAAAGATTTAAAAACTGATCAACCTATTGACCCACTACAATTCCAGAGGACTTAGGATGATGAATACTACTCATCTCCTGAGAGATAGTGAACTCATGGTGCATATTGAAACATATATTTTTAGACATAGCTAACACAGGTATGTTTTTTATTTGACTATATATTTGTTATAATTTTTTCTCCTTTTTTCTTTGAAGATGGCAAAGGAGAAGGTAAAAAAGGTGAATTTTCCTTAATTAAAAGCAAAAAATTAAAAGTAGAATAAAAATTTGAAAAAAATAACACTAAGTAAAGAAGAGTTTGAAGAGAGAAAAGTAGAAAATGGTGATGGATCAAAAGTATTCAATCATATTTCATGTGAGAAAATGATTGATGAAGATGGAAAAAATTAATTTCTGAGAGTTGCAGAGATAAGGGTGAAAGAGTCATTGAACATAGCATTCTTGATGGGCATTCCTTGGGGAAAGGAACATTGGCTGACATACCTCCTCAGAGGGAGCTGGTGAGGTTGGAATTGAGTATAATAGATTTATGGTGTAGAGGATGAGTAGCAGAATGCAACTGGATATTTCCCAGACAATGATTTTGTGAGAACTGACAGCTCATGACATAGTATGTTTGGTTGGTGGATTGCTGTCCTTCATACTCAAATAGGACCAAAGTTTTCTTGTTTAGATAGGCATTGCTCTAGATAACTTCTGAGATTGTTTCTGCCACAGGTAAGTCTTTGAACAAAAAAAATTGTCATTGGGACAGCTAGATGGCACAGTGGAGAGAGCACCAGCCCTGAAGTCAGGAGGAACTGAGTTCAAATATGCCCTCAGTCATTTAACACTTCCTAGTTGTGTGACCCTGGGCAAGTCTTTTAACTCCAATTGCTTTAGCAAAAACAACAACAAAAAAAGTTCATTAAAAAAATTCTCTTGAATTCTGGCACTTGAGGAATGAGCTTGGAGACAATGAGTATTGTTTTCCCTTCTCTCTTTTTCCACAATATATATATATATATATATATATAAATAGATAGAAAAAGATATAGAGAGCTATATAGATATATAAATATATATTCAGATATTTGATGAATGCAAGATCTAGATCATGAGGCAGTATAATATATAGTTTTTAGAGTCAAGTCTAGAGTTAGAGATGGTGAATTCAATTCCAAGCTCTTTCACTTGGAACTTGTTGAAATATGAACTCAGTTAACTCCCAGTTAACATAATTGTTCTTTAGGGTCTTCCTAATTTGTTTATGGTATCATCCTTTATGCTCAAATCATACGAGGGTGTACCTATTTTGACCTTATTTTGTCATGGGGTGTGAGATATAGATCTATGCCAAGTTTCTGATATATTTTCCAGTTTTCTTAGCAATTTTTCTTAAATAGTGAGTTCTTATTCCAGAAGTTGGAGTTTGGGGTTTATCAAATACTAGATTACTATAAGCCTTGATTATTGTGTTGTGTGTATCTAATCTATTCCATTGATCCACCACTCTATTTCTTAGCCAGTACCAAATGGTTTTGATGACTGCTGATTTATAATACTATTTTAGCTTTGGTACTGTTAAGCCACCATCCTTTGTCTTTTTTTTCTTTTTCATTAATTCCCTTGATATTCTTGATTTTTTATTCTTCCAGATTCTTGCCCCTTCCTTCCTTCCTTTCTTCCTTCCTTCCTTCCTTCCTTCCTTCCTTCCTTCCTTCCTTTCTCTTTCTATCTGTCTGTCTATATATATACATACACACACACACACACACACACACACACACACACACACACACATATATATATGAAAGATAGAGCTTAGATTAATTTATGCTGAAGTCCCTCTGATCTTATTTCTTTTTTTCTTTTTTTTTCTTTTTGCTGAGGCAATTGGGGTTAAGTGACTTGCCCAGGGTCACACAACTAGGAAGTGTTAAATGACTGAGGGCATATTTGAACTCAGGTCCTCCTGACTTCAGGGCTGGTGCTCTAACCACTGCACCACCTAGCTGCCCCCTGATCTTATTTCTTTATTCATCCTTGTTACAAAGGAGACATTCCACAAATTGAACTCTTATTATTAAAATCAGATTAATTCCTTGAGATATATCTTACATTTTAGGAGCTATGTGATATGAACATAGGAGATGGAGTCAGGAAGATCTGAGTTCAAATCCTGCCTCAGATGCCTTACTGTCTGTGTGACTATACAAATAATTTAAATTCCCTTGCCTCATCTATAAAATGGGGACAGTAATAACACTTCATAGAATTGTGAATATCAAATGAATTAACACATGTAAAACTTTTTTGCAAAACTTAAAAATGATATATAACTTCTTATAATAATTATAATGACTAATTCTTTACATGGATTGTCTTTTTTTCTTTCCCAAGTAAGTAAGAATTTTGAATAGAAATGTTTTTTCTGGGAGTGACAGATAGGTGGCAGTAGATAGACTGGGCAAATCACTGAACCCTATTTGCTTCATTTTCCTCATCTGTAAAATGAGCTGGAGAAAGAAATGGCAAACTACTCTAGTATCTTTGCCAGGAAAACCCAAAATGGGGTCATAAAGAATCAGATAGACTCAACAACAAGCTTTTTGGGATTGGGATGAAGGTAGTATGCAGAGAACTCTCTCTGTGTAAGGAAAGGTTCCTGGCTGGTGAGTTCAATTTGTAGTCTTATGAGGTAGCATTCTAATTTGGGAAGAACTAGAGGACCTAAGTTGAATTCTCAGTCCTGGCACTTCAAAGCTCTGAGAAGTTATGTGGCTGCTTTGATAATCAGTTTCCATATTTTTAAAATAAGGGCTTGAGACTAAATGTTTTTTAAAATCTCTTCTAATTCTGCATTTTTGATCTATTTGTACTGTCCCTGTGGAAAACATTCTGTAAATGTACATGCTGGATTTTAGCTCTTAATAGTAATTTCAGACAAATTCATCAAGAATGGATCTGCTTTTTAGTTATGTTCTATTCTTCCTTGTCTTTGTCCAAAGGGGAGAGGCCATCATATCTATTATGTCCTAGAAGGGAAAAGAAATGGTATGGTAGAGATAGTGGCTTAAATAGCTGTGTTTCTTCACATCATTGATCTAGAGTTGGAAAGGTTCACAAAAATAGCCCTACCCTCTCATTTTATACATGAGAAAAGCTGAAGCTTAAGAGATGAAGTGGCATGCTTAAGGTCATTTGGGTAACATGTATCAGCAAGTCCTCTGCTATCAGAGGCTTAGTTCTTTCTACTATTCCATGAATACCTCATATGTCCTGCTTAACCTTTGGGAGTTGCTTTAAAGTAGAATGACCTCAAGGTGAAGAGATTGAAGGAATATGTCTGCTTGCTTTTTGTATATAATGGAAAGAAAGCTTGTGGTGATTACACTGGGTGTCCTCAAAGGTCTCATTCTGCTGAGTGATACTGTGATTTTTTTTAAAAGTGTTTTTTAAAATTCTCTTAAATACTGGAGCTTGAAAATAAAAGCTCTTTTGATCCATGGAATGAAGAATTAGGTGAAAGCTTAAGGAAATTTGGGACACTTGAAATCTTTACATTTTTGTAGTAAATGCCCACTGAATTTAATTCTAAATATTCAAATCAAACTCACTTATCAATATTTTTTTCTGTTTATATTGTTTCAATCATGTTTTTTTCCTGTACTCCTCATAAAATACAATATTATTGTCCAGATCTTTTCACAAAGGTTTTCCTGTTTTCTATTACTTCCACTTAAAATTACATTATAGGAAATGATATGGAGAGGATTCTTGTTTAGACTGATATTCTTCTAAGATTCCTTAAAGGTACCTTATAATGCCATTTTTACAAAAAGAAAAAGTTACATGTGTGATTTATTTTTCCTCAGCTTTTTTTTCTTTTCCACTTGAAAAATTTCTACTATCCAGAACACAGAAGATTAAAGAAGTAATGACTTCTGACCACCCCAAGTAGATGCAATAAAGATCATGTATCATAGTGGAGAAGTTGATTACTCCTCTCATAGTCTCTTTACTCTGATTTTAAATATAGATCAAATAATATATTGGGTATCTTTTTTCCAATAAATTTTCCACAATAGATTAGAATCAGCAAATTAGAGGCTGAACTAGTGGCAGGCATATAGCAAGAAATAACATCTCGGGTTGATATGGAAGGGAGAGGCAGAAAAACTATTAATTTAGAAACAAGAACTCAAATGGAATAGTAATCCAGGGCATCTGGCACACAGAGAAAGCAGCTTTTCTGTCTCCTTTGGGCCCAGAGACCCTCACCATTTTTACTATAGCCATTAAACATTAATTAAGTGCTAAGTAATTAGGAGGTTAAGATATAGGATGGGGGTAGAGGAAAGGTCTGTAGCTTCACTGAAGTTACAAGTTTAGTATACACTATTGGAACAATTATAGAATAACCCTACAATATAAGAGAGAAGCTGATTACAAGCTAGAAGAAGTCAAACTGACTCCTCTGAGATTTTGAAGGTTGAACTGGTTATTTACAGCTGGGTGGCTAGGAAAGGTTCATAGATGAGTAGCATTTGAAGTGAGCTTTGAAGGATAAGAAGCATTTTAATAGAAAGATGTATGTATGGGATACAGACTAAGGACACTATTATTCTAGGCAAGGGGTATTGATTACCTGTAAAATCACATACTATCTGAAGATGTCAGAGTGATGTGGAGCATCAGCAATTAGAATTGTTTTGGTTTTTCCCAGTGGGTAGAGCTAGAAACAAATGTTAGAAGTTGTAGCGAGACTTATTTATACTTCATTTAAAGAAAAACAAAATTCTCCTTGGACTACCTTGGGAAGTAGTAAGATCTTCCTTACAAAGCCTCAAAGAGCACATTGTGTTGTCAAGAATGTTGTAGAGAGGATTTGTGTTCCCATATGGTTCAAATAAGAAGGCTTCTTAGGGCACTTCCAAATCCTGAGATTCTGAGAGTCTGTGACACCGTGAATAGAATAAAGTTTCATATTGTTGTTTTAAATGTCTCATAAATATCTGAACTTCCAGAATAACTCTTTAAAATACTAGATAAGAAGAGGCAGATGAAGATGAAGGAGTTAGGAAACATTTGATGGTTACTTTCAGAGGCTTTGATGATTCATGGCTTTAGTATATTGTCATGTATAATTTCACTTCAGAATATTTAGTCTACCTTGTCCTTGTTAAATTGCTATAATTTGATTCGGCATTCCAGATTTGGTTCACATTTTTCCCTCCTAATGTTAGTACCATCATGTAATTTGTTATTTATGCCATATTTACTTTTATACAAGCATGCTGTAATTTCCTCTTCATCCCCAATCTGCAATAGAATTTAAGGGTATTTTAGGGCAGAAATGGTCTCATTTTTAAAAATTTGTATCCCTAGTGCCTTATTAAGTTCTTGTCAATTGACAGATTGAAAAATTGGGAAGCAGATATATAATTTAGGGGAAGACAAAAGCTTTTCTAGAGGTAACTGGTAAAGAGATGGAAAAGAGGGAGGAGGAAGAGAGAGACACTTTTATAGTGTTTGTAAGAAAGCTTACTTAAAGTGGAATTAACCCAGTTATGAAAGACAAAGCAAAAAGATAAAGGAAAGAATGATGTGACTCAGGGGAAAAATATAGTGGGAAAATTATGTTGTCTTAAATAACACTCATATGAACCATGTTGTTGCTATTTCAAATCAACCTAGAGTAGATGAACTAGAAGACAATATCTCCAGAATGGGAAGAGGGAGACATTTTAAGTTAAGTAACTAGCTCTTTGCCTATAATGGACTGGTGTTGGTTGTTATTTGTGTAACTTATAGGATAAAAAGATCAAACTTGGGGACTATGAGGCAACATGGGTTAGTTGAAATAATATTAGATGTGGAATCAGAGAGCCTAGGAACAATTCACCCCCTTCCATGTACAATATGTGAAACTTGGAAGTTTGAATAAATGAGCGAAAACAGCATTTATTAAGTGTTTACTAAATGTCAGGCTAAATCCTGGGGATCTAAATCCAGAGACATAAAAGAAATTTCAGCTGCAGAGAAGATAGAAAGGTGGGGTTAATGCCAAGATCTACAACTTATATAAGTAGATAAGATAATAGTGCGAGGAGATTTTAATGCCCAGAAGAAGGCAAATGATGAGGTCCAGAGGACCTTAAGAGGATATGGTAGTCTAGTGATTCTCCATCTGATCAGAAAGAACAATTGTTTGCTCCTACCTAAGAAAAATCTCTACATTTTAAAGCAGCCTAGTTGAAGAGGGAAGAATACATCTAGTAGTAGCAAACCTATTTTCTCTCCAGAAAACAAGTATCTTATAATCTGTCTATATTTCAAACAGGATGTCCTATAGTCATTTCTAAATCAACATATCCAAAACAGAAGTTATTGTATTTGTCCCCAAACAAAAGGGCATCAGTATTCTTTCAGTCAATTATGTTTACAACTGTGATATTATCTTCAGCTCCTCACTTTCACTTATCCCACATATCCAGTAAGATGAAAAATCTTGTCAACTTTCCACAACTTCTCTGAAATATGTCTCTTTTTCTTCACTTACACAACTACAACAACAGTTCAGGCCAATATGTTGCCTCTGTGTTGGAAGCTTTAAAATTTACTTATCCTCTCTCCTGTGTGTATTTAGTGTGAGTTTTCTCCAGGGGTTCCTCATTCTTCATTTTCTATTTCTTTTTCGTCCTCTTACATAGCTAGGAAAAATATGGGCAAAATAGAAGATTTTGGTGTGACATAAGGAAAAGACCTTAATAATCAGAAATGAGAGATCAAAAAAAGTAGTTTTTGAGTGGTTGCTAGATGGACAGTGGTTAGGGATGTTAAGGGCACTTCTATCTTTACTGTCACTCTTGTTCAGAATCTTGAAGTCATGCTCAAATATTCATTCCCTTTTCAGTTCCACTCCCCCTTTATAGCTAGGCAACTATCAAGTCATGTTCACCTACCATTACACTGTGTCTTGCTTGGATCAATCATCTTCTCTCCACTCATTTGGCTATCCTCCTAGTTCAGATCCTCCTTACCACTTCCCTTGAAACCATTATTTCTTGCTAATTGGATTTTTTAGTTTTAATTTCCCCCCTTCCTAATCCATCCTCTGCATAACTACCAAACATAATCTTTCTAAAGCTTGAGTCTGACTGTGTTACTTCCCACATGAAGAATTGTCAAGGGTTTCCTAATTTTAACTCTAGGATAAAATACAAATATATCAGCTTAAATTTCCAGAGTGATTTCAAGTCATTCTTTTTTCAAGCAATATTTTAGCATAACTGACCTACTCACTCTTTCCCAAACTTAATATTCCTATATCCTGCTTTTATTTTTTACAAGTTGTTCTATATGCTTAAAATGAACTCCCTCTTCATTTCTTAGACTTTTGATCTTTATTCTCAACTCAGGCTCCTTTTTCTTTTGGAAGTTTTTCCTTATCCCTCTGATTATAAATTTCATTTATCTTTTTATTCATATGTTATTTTCCCCTAATTCATATTGGGATTCTTAATCTCCTTGTATAATGTCCTCCTTTGACAATTTGGTGAAGCCTATGAATGGATCTCTTATGAGAAATGGTTTTGCATAAAATAAAATATAAAGGATTGCAAAAGGAACCAATTATATTGAAATTCAGTTTTCAGAATATATATATTTTTAAGTTCACATTTTCAAGGTTAAGATTCCTGCTAGAAAAAATACTTGAAGTCAGGAATATTTGTGTTTGTCCTCACTACTTAGCCCTTTGCCTTACACAAATGCTTATTGAATAAATAAATTAAGTAATGATGATTATAAAGATAATTTCTACTTAGTTAAAGGTTGAGATAAATTACTTTTGTGCTCTTTTTTAACTTTTACTGTGGGGTAGGTTATATCTGTATAACATCTATCTATAGCAGACTTCAAGTCATATTTTTATTACTATCACCTTAAGGATGATTATTTCTTATTTGTCATCTTTTCCAGATGTCAGAAACTTTTTTGCTTTGGACATAATTAACAGAACTTTAAGGATAAGGCTCAACATATGGTAGTGTCAGCTTTTCACACTCGTAGAAGAACACTCCATTTTGTCTCAATGGAGTGGGAAGCAAGGAAGTAACTAAGGAGACTAGGGGTGAAATATTGACCAAATATGGAATAATAGATAGTGATGATGAGCCCAAGTGTGTGAAGAGCTGTTATATAGAAGATGGCTTAGATTTATTCTTATTGGTCTCAGAAAGCTTTGCTAGGTGTAATAGGTAGAAGTTTCAGAGAAGCAGATTTGAGCTTGATATAAGGAAAAAAAATTCTTATTATCAAAACTGTCCAGAAGCATAATGGTTTAGTTGGAGAAATGATGGCTTCCCTTTCTTTTTTAATTTTTTAACTTATTTTTTATTCTGAATAACAAAGACCAAATAAAATGAATATTTCCAAAAGCACAGTAAAATAGAGGAGGAAGAGTGTATAGGAAATTCCTAGTATCTAATAGAGAAAGAAGAGTGTACATGAAATTTCTAGTATATACTCTATTTGCTTCCTTTTCTTTTTACATATGTAAAAAAAAGAACAACTTTCAAAGCTGTCATGCTTAACTGTGATTCCTCTTTGCTTTCTTTTTGCTCCATTTTGTATTTTGAAAGGATGCTTCAAATAGTCTTTTTTAAGGTTTATTTCCCCTGGATTATTTATTTTATTTTTAATTTGTATATTTTTTTCTTTTATCTTTCTTTCCTTCTTCCTTTCTTTTCTGTTCCTTATTCTTATTTCCTTTTTCCTTCCTTTTTTATTTCCTTTTTCCTTGTTTCCTTCCTTCCTTCCTTCCTTCCTTCCTTCCTTCCTTCCTTCCTTCCTTCCTTCCTTTCTTTCTTTTTTCCTATCCCAGGTTCTCTCTCCCATGCACTCAAATGAAAGAAAAAACAAAACCCTTGTAACAAATGTGAAATATACACAATCAAGCAAAATACATTCGTAGATTAACTATGCTTGAAAATGTATGTTTCATTTTTCTTCTTGAATTCATTACCTCTCATTTAGGATGGTGGTAGGAAGGATTATCTTCAGAATTATAATTGATCTTTGCCTTGATCATTGATCATTATTAAATTTTTCAAAAGGGTTTGTCTTTACAATGTTGTTATTATTTTATACATTGTTCTTCTGGGTCTACTCACTTCACACAAACTTTCCGAAGTTGAAACTTAGGCATCTTTCCTCTCATTGAAGACTTTTAAGCAGAGACTGGACAAGTACCCACCAGGCATATTATAGCAGAGAGTCCTTTGGGATTTAAGTTCGAACAGATAGCCACTGAGATCTCTTTCAAGTCTCAAATTCTTCCATTCTTTGAATTTTTATTACATTGACAGGCAAATCATTCCACTTTGGAAAAGCTCTGGTTAGGAAGGTTCCACCACCACCATTCCCTTCTGCTAAAGATTGAATGTGGGGAGTTTTTTTTTCAGTTTTCACCATTATTACTAGGAAGAACTGGTTTCAAAACTCTGATCATACTGTCTTTGTGAGTCTGGGCAAGACACAATTTCTGTACTTCAGAGAACTCCCTCAGACTGGGAGCAGGTCATGTATAAAAGTGTCTCATTTTGTTCCCAGGAGCTAAGTAGAATACTACTAAAAACACATGACACCCCTTCAGATACTTGGGGACAGTTATGTTGCTCTCCTTAAGTCTTCTCTTTTCCAAAATCATCACCTTCAGTTGTTTCAGTAGATTCCTATGTGCTCCCTTCATCTAATGCTTTGATCCTAGAAAGTAAATAGTGAAAACATTATTAACCTCACTTTCCCATTGAAGGAACTCAGGATCAAAGTGACTGTGATTTGCTTTGAATTAGTAAATATCAAAGCTAAGACTAAATCCTGGGCTCCTGATTCCAATCCAGCAAACCAGCTTTCAGTACTTTTTGTGCCTTTCAATACAATTATTTTATTCTAATATATATTTGTGTGTGAGAGGTTCCAAGTCTTGCTGCTGATATATTTATTGACTCTCACCTTTGCTAAGTAATTTAATTTGTTAGTACTTTAGGCAACTTTCTAAAACCAAAAATCAAAAAGTTGTTGTCTAATATTAATGGAAGGATTTTCCTCATCTGGTATTTCCATTCACAGGACCAGTCCATATCTCTCTCGCTTTTCTAATGCATATGTGATATGCATATGCATATGCATAATGCATATGGTTCCTTCTTATTTTTTTCTTTAAAATTTCAGGCTCTCAAGGGTAGAAATAGTCTGTAAATTAATCAACATTTATTAAGCACCTGCTACATTCCAGGCACTTTGCTAACCTCAGGAGATATCTAAAAAAGGCAAAAGATGCTCAATCTCACTTTTCAAGAAGCTCCCAGTCTAATATGGGAGGCAACCTGCAAGCAGCTATGTACAAACAAGATATATACAGGATAAATTGGAGATTTATCAATCAAGTGAATGTTGTACCTTCAAGGCGGGGTAGGAATCTTTTGTAAGAAAAGATTTTTAACTGGGCCATGAAGGAATTTAGGGAAGCTAGGAAGAGGAGATGAGAAATGAAAGAATTCTAGGTATAGTACATAGTGAAAATGCTTGGAGTTTGGGAGTGAAGTGTCTTGGTGTATTAATTTCCAATTTCCAATATAAGACTCAGTGCATATAAATTAATAGTAAATTAATATCATCAGAATAAGTTAATATATACTTAATCATGAGAATTAAGGAAGATATGGGAGTAAGAAAGTAAGCATTTATTAGGCTCCTATGTGCCAAACATTGTTCTAAGCAATTTACAAATATTACTCATTTGATCTTCTCAACAACTTTGGAAAGTAGAAACTATTATTATCCTCATTTACAGTTGAGGAAGTTGAGGCAATGTCAAGTGACTTACCCAGAATTATGCAGCCAGTATCTGGAGCTGGATTTGAACTCTTCCCTTCCCCCCTTTATTCTTTATTTCTTATTTCCTCACTTTCCTTCCTCCCTCCCTGTCCTTCTCTCTTTCCCTCTCTCTCTCTCCTCTCTCAATCTGTTTTTCTCTTTCTGTTTCTTTACTTTTCTTTCTCCATCTCTTTCTTTTTCCATTTCTCTCATTTTCTCTCCTCTCTCACACTTTTTCCCCTCTCCATTTCTTTTTTTTCATCTCTCTTGCTTACTCTCCTATCTCTCTCATCTTTTCTCTTTCCATCTTTGTTTTCTTTTTTCCCCATCTTTTTTACTTTTTCCCACCTTCCTTACTGTCTCCATTTTTCTTTCCTCTCTCTTTCTCTTTTTGATTATTTTTTCTGTCTCTTTTTCCAGCTCTCTTTCAATTTTTCCTCTTTTCCTTTCTCGCTTTGCCTTTCCCTGTATCTCTCTGAATCTTTCTCTGTCTCTCTCTGTCTCTTTTTTTCTCTCCATGTGTATCCAAATTACTTTATATATATTCTGCATTTTCTTACATATGTCTATATTATTTTCTTACTATAGAAATTAAACAAACAAGATAGAATTTTGTTTTTTTATGTCCTTAGCAGGCAGTACAATCCCTTTTGTTAAGTATCTGTTTAACAAATTTCTTTTAATTGTTTTGATATACTATGTAGCATGGACATAAGATGTATGGATGTGTGAAACATTTATTTCTCAATGATGCTTATGATCATTAAATTTTTTTAAAATAATATTTTCTTTTTCTTTTTTGTTGTTTTAACAAATATTTCTTGAACTACTGTGATATGCAAAGCAGTATACTGGGCACTTAGTAGGATGTCAGATTCTTGAGGACAAGGACTATTTATACTTTGTTTTGTTTTTTTCCTTTAAATCCCTAGGATGTAAGAGGCACTTAAATGTTCACTGCATTAAATTGAATTAAAGGGTTCAAAGACAAATATGATAGTCACTGGCCTCAAGCAGCTCACAGTCTAGCTAAAATTAATGTCATTTAAGTTTTCTCACCAAAGTCAAACTTTTCTTCCTCCTCAACTTTTCCTATGTGCTTTGCACCTTGATTCAATCTTCTGAGTAAGTGGCTCTGATGAATAGTGTCTTTAGAGGCAGAGCCCCACAAACAATTATCAGCTATCTGAAGGATTGTCTGTTCTCATTCTTTATGACTAGGAACAACAGCTTAATAGAACAGTGCCCAAAGATGACACCTATAATCCTTTCATAGTCAATAATGGATTAGACTCCCAATCCATCATTTCTAAAAGTGCATCTTTATATTCCCTTCCTTTGATATTTTCCAGGTGAAACATGACTCTTGGAAGTAATTTCTCTTATTTTTTCTTTCTTCATAGTTGAGAGAAAATTTTCACAAATAAATTGAATAGCAGAGCCCTCATATCAGTGATCAGTTCATAACTGTGAACTTGAAAAGCTTCTTTTATATGATGTTGGATATTAATTCCCAAACTTATTTACGGTTCATAGCACTAGAGATACTAGTTCTATTCATCATTCTTGTTCCTCCAGTTGGTTTGCATACTGTCAATCATTCAAATGGTTAGGCATATGAATAGGGACTTTTTTATATCAAGAACCTATAGACTGAGCTGGAAGATATTAGAATGAAAGCGCATAGCCAGTCCTCAACTTTAGGTAGCTACAAATTATTGTCTAGGTAGATGAATAAATTTAATGGAGAGATTATCTTAAAGGATTGACAATAGTTCAAATCTGAATTGGCTCCAATCCTTTAGTGGTTCAAGCAGTCGGGCGAAATCTATCAAAAGGGCATCCCTGCTTTGATAGCGTCTCTCATTCTTACTAGAGCTTTTATTAAATTCATACTGACTCGCTGTAAGAAACACAATAAGTTTACTTCTGAAAGGTTTGGAAGCAAGGTCAGATTCAGAGGTTAGTAACCTCTAAGCTTGACACCCACAGTTTTCCTTTGGTTTTAGGGACAGAGAGAAACTTTCACATTCACTTGGTTCCTGCAGCAAATTGCAATGAAACTGTGTAAGTACTCATGGCAACTTTAGCCTTACAAAAAACAGCCTGGAAAAAAATAAATAGCAATGTTGGATTTATAGTAAAGAAAAAATCTGTTTTTAAATCTTTCTTTGATGCTTGCTGTGTGATAATGACCAAATTATTTAATTTCTTTGAGATCAGTTTCTTAATCTCAATTATAGAAGGTGGTGAGACCCAAATGAAATACTTTTAGATGCTATGTGTCAGTTTTGTTATTTCTGGATTTATATATATGTATATATATACATAATCTATTATTATGGTATTAAATCTTTTATTTGAGAATGGAAAGTTAAGGCAGCATCTAAAGGAATGGATCAAACAAATACTAATAAATAAGAAAATAAGAAAAGCATTTATTAAACACTTAGCCAGGCTCTGGAGATACAATGACAAAATTTAAAAATATAGATTCTGAAGGAGATTATCCAGTGATAGGGAATATCATCTATAGATTAAGAAAATATGAATAATAATGTTAAAAGAATACTTCACTTGCAGCTCTAATGTCTGGAAGAGGTGAGACAAACCTTCTATGCTTTGGATCTGGGTCCTACAATTATTTAGTATATGTGTCCTGTGGAAATAGAGAAGAGTTAGAGTTTGTTTTCAAAGATATAGCTGTTAATAAATGTCCTTGTGGCATTAAGCTGTCATTACCTTGCCTTCTAGAACTCTTTTTGTCAAACACCTTAACAAATCTAATAACGTGAAAATTAACAAGGATTAAGATAAAATATTGCATTTAGATACAGATGTTTTTAACTACAAGAGGACAGGATGAAAAAATAGTTAAATTTTATGTTCAAATAACCTGGGGTTTTAGTATAATTTAAGCTCAAAATTTTGTGACAACTAAAAGCTATGTATGATAAAATTGAGTTTCATGAATGATACATGTTGTTCAGAGGAAAGGAAATAATAGTCGTATTCTATTCAGCAGGAAGATCATACCTGAAGTACTTTCTTTACTTACAGATGCTATATTCTTAGAAAGACATTGAAAGCATGAATGGATGACTAAATCATCACTTACAAAACCAGTCAAAGGAATTAGGGAGGTTTAGCTTGAAGAACACATTTGAAAAGGAATATGTTTATTTTTCAATCAACCATGATATTCCCATATAATGTATCAAATCTAAGTATACATCTACTCATTTTATTTTTTCCCTTCATTACTGTGGAATGCTATGACAATAGAAACCTACTCTCTCAAATAATAGTCTTGGTATTCTTGGGGGATAGATGCAATATATTATCTATAAGCCTAACAAACCATTTGTTAGTTATATTGCAAATGGACTTTGTGCTTCAGGTAGGGATTGGGCTAAATCAAAGCTTCTTAAAACATGGCTCATAACCCCATGTGGGGCAGTATAACAATGTGGGGATGTGAAAAATTTGGCAACACAAAAAGGTTTCTGAATGCAACTACCAGAAATCAATTCAAAATCAAATGAATAATGAATCCAAGGTATTTATGGCAGAACTTTCCTGTCTTGCATTGCATGACTTCACTGCAACCTTGATTATGAACACATAACCTGTGCACTTTGCACTGTGCATGCATGAATATTGCCAGAAACACCTAAGCTCAAATTCAAGACAGGGTTGTGTAAAATTTTTTGCAAAAAGGGGTCATAAGTAGAAAATATTCAAGAAGTCCTGGCTTACATTGCTTTTAACTTCCCTCTGAAATGTAAAATTCTGTCAATTTAATGTCAAACTTGAATGTGACTATTATAGATTAAACACTTTAATGTGAATATCTACTTAGGTTTTTTTTAAATAATTTAATGGCTCTATGATTGGTTATTCTTTCTAAATGTTAAAACTACACCTCACCTTATACAAGTTTTGTCCATGTTCTTTCACAAATTCTTTGTAGTGACTCTCTGCAACATCCCAGAGATCTTTCTTTGAGTCTTCTAAAATTCCTTGGGTAGCATTGCAGCACCTGGATAGTTCTTCCTTTATTGTTTTCACTCATTTCATAATTGGTCTACTCCCTTTTTCAGTCATAGATTTCCGGGATGACACCTTTTATTCCACTTTTTGCAAACAGGTCATCTTTGGTAATGTCCTGCCATACAGCCTAGCTGTGTAAATGAAAAGCTATTTGATTTAACTAAATTTTCCATGCATGTTAGCAGACTATTTGGAAGCTATGCTTTGGGGTCAGAAATTTGCGGTGCTCATAAATTTTTCATTTCACATATCACCCTTTGAAATCCTTAAAGTTTGTTTTCTATTCAAACTTGAAAATAGCATAACTTCAGTGGATCATCTTTGACTTAGTAAATATTGTTTTTTTTGGTGGATTTTTGTTTGTTTTGTTCCCCCCACATCACTTAAAGGCTAAATGTTTTGAAGAAACAGTACAAGTCTCATGTTCTGTGAGGCAAAGAAACAAAAAGGCCATTTTTATTGATGAGTGATATATATCAAAAATATCAGCATCACCAAGGATGATATTATTCCTTAATTTTACATTTAAAAGGTTTTTACTCTGCAAATGCGCTTATAGGCTTTAGTGATGCAAGCATAATTATCCATTGAAATCCATGAAAATTAAAGGAGCTTTAGCAAACTATAATAATGAAGTTATTTCACTTTTGAGAATAGAATTTGCAACCTGTGGCCCATTACCAAAGCTCTGGGCTTACAGTGTCTAGATTTAATTTTGAATGTTTCACATTAATAACTTATGGCCCATATCCTCAACAAAAATTTGTGCCAGAAACATTAAAATTTGGTTTCTGTCTATTATTTTCCATCCAGGACTTAAGGGGAGGGGAGAACATCAATAAATCAATCAAAAAAACATTTATTAAATATATTCTCCATGCTAGGTGCTAAGGATACAATGATGAAA
>JAJPUD010003368.1:118964-155741 GCA_023553655.1 Myrmecobius fasciatus | reverse complement strand
TCAGTTTGAGGATAAGGAAAGTCTTCATGCTGAGGGAGATGCTTGAGCTGAGTTTTTAAAGAAACTAAGTATTCCAAGATGCAGAATTGTGAAGGGATAACATTCTAGGTCTGAGGACAGCCAAAACAAAGGCAAAAACTTAAGAGATGTAGTGTCATCTGTGAGAAATACAAAATATTCCACTTTGACTAGATCAGAGAGTCTATGCATTATGGGAAAAATACATAATAAGTTTAAAAAGGTAAAATGAGGTAGGTTAGCAAGAAATTTAAATGCCAAACAGAGGAATGAGAAACAAATGTTTCCTAAGATTTGGGCCATGAAAAAAAGGAGAGGTATAGGACAATAGTTTGAAAAATTATAGTTTTTCTTTTAAAAAAAATGGAAGAAATCTAGGTATATTTGAAGAGAGCTAGGAAGGAGCCAGTGAGGCAAGACTGACGATAGGGAAAGAGAATGTGATTAACAGAAGGCATACATTCCTGGAGGATATAGGAGAGAATGTGATCAGGAGTACAAGTGGAAGTGTTGACACTGGTAAGGAGAAAGATCATTTAAACCACAAAGTTGAAAACAAAAAAGGAAGAGATGGGGAATGATGATGAGTGATATGAGTATAGAAATCACAAGAAGAGGAAAGTAGATGTACACTTTTGCCTTTTTTCAATATAGTATAAGGCAAAAATCTTCTGCTGAGATGTGGAAGGAGGGGTGGAGTTGATGCTATGAATTATGAGATAGGAGTAATTCCTCCATCTTGACTCCAAGAAGGTTAATTCAGAAGGAAGTGAAATGAATAGACTAAAAGCAAAAGGAAAGGCTATCTCAACTGGAGAAAAATTAGATTGTAATTATTGTGGTACCCCATTATGGGGCTTCCCCCCAAATCTTGATGCGTAAGCAAATTGGGCTCCCAGATGGAAGAATGCTATTTTTTTAATTAAAGCTTTTTATTTGTATAACATATATATGGGTAGTTCCCCAGCATTGATCTTTATAAAGCTTTCCATTACATATTTTACCCCCAGTCCCCTCCCCTCCCCTAGATGGCAGGAAGTCCACTACATGTTAATAATGTTGAAATACTTGACAAGATATGCAAGAAAAATCCTATCCACATGAAAAAAAAGAAAATCAGAGAAAGGAAACACAATGCAAGCAAATATCAATAGAGAGCATGAAAATGTTATGTTGTGGTCCATATTTCATATCCCTCTCTCTGGGTGTATATGGCTTTCTTCAGTGAACAATTGGAACTGGTTTGAGACAATTCTTTGTTGCAGAGAGCCATGTCCATCAGAATCGATCATCATGTAATATTGTTGCTGTGTATGATGATCTCCTGGTTTTGCTCGTTTCACTCAGCATCAGTTCATGCAAGTCTCTCCAGGCCTTTCTGAAATCATCCTGCTGGTCGTTTCTTACAGAACAATAATATTCCATAATATTCATATACCATAATTTATTCAGCCACTCTCCAATTGATGGGCATTTCTTCAGTTTCCAGTTTCTAGCCACTACAAAAAGGGCTGCCACAAACATTCTTGCACATGTGGGTCCCTTTCCCTCCTCTAAGATCTCTTTGGGATATAGGCCCAGTAGAAACACTGCTGGGTCAAAGGGTATGCACAGTTTGACAACTTTTTGAGCATAGCTCCAAATTGCTCTCCAGAATGGTTGGATCCGTTCACAGTTCCACCAACAATGTATTAGTGTCCCAGTTTTCCCACATCCCCTCCAACATTCATCGTTATCTTTTCCTGTCATTTTAGCCAATCTGACAGGTGTGTAGTGGTACCTCAGAGTTGTCTTAATTTGCATTTCTCTGATCAATAGTGATTTGGAGCAACTTTTCATATGACTAGAGATGGTTTTAATTTCATCATCTGAAAATTGTCTGTTCATATCCCTTGACCACTTATCTATTGAAGAGTGGCTTGAATTCTTACATATATGAGACAATTCTCTATATATTTTAGAAATGAGGCCTTTATCAGAACCATTAAATGTGAAGATGATTTCCCAATTTGATGCTTCCCTCCTAATCTTGTCTGCATTAGTTTTATTTGTACAGAAACTTTTTAACTTAATATAATCAAAATTATCCATCTGGTGTTCAATTAGGAGTTCCAGATCTTCTTTGGACATAAATTTATTCCATCTCCACAGGTCTGAGAGATAAACTATATTACGTTCCTCTAACTTGCTTACAAAGTCCCTCTTTATATCTAGATCATGAACCCATTTAGATCTTATCTTGGTATGTGGTGTTAGGTATGGGTCAAGCCCTAATTTCTTCCACACTAGTTTCCAATTTTCCCAGCAGTTTTTGCCGAATAATGAGTATTTATCCCAAAAGCTGGGGTCTTTGGGTTTATCGAACACTAGATTGTTAAGGTTATTGCCTAGATTGTCCTGATAACCTTATCCTGTGCCACTGATCGACTGCTCTATTTCTTAGCCAGTACCAAACAGTTTTGATGACTGCTGCTTTATAATATAGTTTTAGATCTGGTACAGCAAGGCCACCTTCAACTTCCTTTTTTTTCATTAATCCCCTTGAAATCCTTGACCTTTTGTTCTTCCAAATGAACTTTGCTACTATTTTTTCTAGATCTGTAAAATAATTTCTTGGGAGTTTGATTGGTATGGCACTAAATAAGTAGATTAGTTTGGGTAGTATTGTCATTTTTATTATGTTCGCTCTGCCTACCCATGAGCACTTAATATTTTTCCAGTTGATTAGGTCTGATTTTATTTGTGTGGAAAGTGTTTTGTAGTTTAGTTCATATAGTTTCTGACTTTTCCTTGGCAAATAGATTCCCAAATATTTTATCCTATCATCTGCTATTTGGAATGGAATTTCTTTTTGTATCTCTTGCTGCTGAACTTTGTTGGTAATATATAAAAATGCTGATGATTTATGTGGATTAATTTTGAATCCTGCCACTTTGCTAAAGTTGTGAATTGTTTCTAGTAGTTTTTTAGTTGAGTCTCTAGGGTTCTCTAAGTATACCATCATGTCATCTGCGAAGAGTGATAATTTGGTTTCTTCATTACCTACTCTAATTCCTTTTATCTCTTTTTCTTCTCTTATTGCTAAAGCTAACATTTCTAATACAATATTAAATAGTAATGGTGACAGTGGGCAGCCTTGTTTCACTCCTGATCTTAATGGGAATGGTTTTAGTTTGTCTCCATTACATATGATGCTTGCTGATGGTTTTAAATAGATGCTACTGATCATTTTAAGGAAAAGCCCATTTATTCCTATACTCTCTAGTGTTTTTAATAGGAAAGGGTGTTGGATTTTACCAAATGCTTTTTCTGCATCTATTGAGATAATCATATGATTTTGTTAGTTTGGTTATTAATATAATTAATTATGCTAATAGTTTTCCTAATATTGAACCAGCCCTGTATCCCTGGTATAAATCCTACTTGTTCATAGTGTACTATCCTGGGGATGACTTTCTGTAATCTCATTGCTAATATCTTATTTAAAATTTTTGCATCAATATTCATTAGGGAAATTGGTCTATAGTTTTCTTTCTCTGTTTTCACCCTACCTGGTTTAGCTATCAGCATTATATCGGTCTCGTAGAAGGATTCTGGCAGTATACCTTCTGTCCCTATTTTCTCAAATAGTTTGTGTAGTATTGGAATTAATTGTTCTTTGAATGTTTGGTAGAATTCACATGTAAATCCATCTGGCCCTGGAGATTTTTTCTTAGGGAGTTGGTTAATAGCTTGTTCTATTTCTTTTTCTAATATGGGGCTATTTAAATAATTTATGTCTTCTTCTTTTAACCTGGGAAATATATATTTTTTCCTCCATGATTCTAAGTATATCTCTGATGGTTTTTTCCTAATACTATTACTCACAAACCCCCATATGGTGTGTTCCCTAGTGATCATCAACCAAAGTTAATATTACACAAGCATAGCAATGATAATTGTTACAAACTGCCATAAGCTACTTTTGCTTTGGGGACAATCCAATGAACCTCTAATCATCTCTTGGTGGAACCTCTGAAAGCTGTTGTACCTTCTAAAGTCACATGATTCCCTGGTGAGACTAAAGAGATAGGAGAGAGAAAGAGAGGCACTCTCTTTTACTTTTCAGACCACCTATGCTAAGGGCTGCTCTACCATTATTCTGGCCTGTTGTGGATTGAGATTCTGAATTGACTTGCTCCATGTTACAAATGGAAGCAGAGCTCTATTCAGTGAGCCCACCTAGCTACCTACAGATTTTAGGACCAACCAAAAGAGATTTCATATATTTTCCCTTACCCACTGAGCAAGGACTTTCTTATTTAGATTTCATTTTTAGGTGTTTCTAACCAGTTAACTAGTAATTAGCTCCCATCAAGAGATATAAACTAGAAGTAGAAGGGTACTATAATTCTTCACAATGTCTCATAAATTCCAGGTTCTCTTAGTAATGTAAGTCTCAAATAATTTCAACAACCCCAAAGCTATTATTTTATTCTTGTCATCTACTAGTTTTACTACCAGGAAAAACTAAGGAAATTTTCTTTAGTTACCAAAGGGGAAATAGATATATTGCATTTTTTCAGATGCCTATATTCAGGTTTTCATGTTGAAGTTCAATTAACAACTGGGATTTATTCAAAAAAAGTTTGAGTCTTGTTGTCTAAATGAAGTAAGATGTCTATTAACCTGTGATCTGTAAGTAAAAACAGAAGTCTAGATTCTCTTGTGGGGTCTCCTCTAGTCTCCTTATAAACTCCTAAAGGTTATTTTCTATGGCAGGGGAATATTCTGCCTTGCAGGTAGCGCTTCCAGATTGCTGACTCTCTCTTTGATGAGTTGAACAGTCCTACTAATTACCTCTCTTGGTAGTGCTGTAGGAGATCAGAACAGTGAGAGGAATTATTCCCCCACCTTAAGTACCCTTTTTCTCTCCCAATCATGCTTTTCTTCCTTTTTTCCTCCAGACAGTGAAGTGAGGAGGAAAAGATGAATAAAAGTATACTAGGTTCTCCTTTCCAAGTGAAGAATATAAAAAAACTCTCAGAATGAGATTAAGTTCAGCAAACCCTTCCTCATCAGAGTTTCTGGGGGCTACATTATTTAGGAAGTGCAAATACATTTGAATCCTCCAGAAAGTTGCTGAGTCTTTCAAAAGATTTCCAGCATGGAGCTTAGCTGTGGGTGCTTAAGAGGTTTATACTCCACATGAGTATATAAAACCCAAAAGTTTAAAGAAGTAGAAGAACAAAGGAAGTGACTGCTGATATAGACATAGACGAATTGTAAAGGTAGAGCAGCTCTGTGGATGAGATCCTTTTTAAGCCCTCAATGCCCCTTTATTCTATGGATGTAATTTACTAGAGTTAAGGGAGAAAATTTGAGAGAGAAGTGAATGACTTTCATCACATAGACAAAATTGCTTTTCATTTAAGTAAGCATACACATATAAGTGCTTCTGAACTTAGAGTTCCCCAAACCTCATTTGGGGCAATTTTGGATAATGCTTTTTACATCAGGCTAGGAATGCCACTCCTGGGCTAATATTGTATCTATGTGGTATGCTATTGATTCTGACAGCAATGGATGCAAATGTAGTTTTCTGTCTTTATGGAGGTTAAATACACATGTTAAATACAACTCCCAGAACTTCTGAGAATGCTGTTAGATATCGTTCCTAGTAATAGGTAGGACTCAGTACATTTTAAAAAAGAAACATTGCACAGTTTGAGAATAAATGCATTAGTAAATTTAATGTGTGAATGTGTGTTTTAGTTGCAATAGAAAATAAAATGTCTGAAAATCTAGCTATTATAGGGGAAAAACATAGATAAAGTTATGGCTGTGTATACAAAGTATGGATCCATGAGGAACAGTTCTGACTGTGTGCCCTGAGGTTGAAACATCAGTAACATCCGCAAACATCTATTATCTATTAAGGGGTAGATGCTATGGGGAAATGGAAGGAGGTATGGGATTTTTGCCCTCATGAAAGTTAGTCTAGTTGGACTTGTTCTTATAGGCTGCCATAGTAAAGGCAGATATCTTACCTTTCTTTTAGCGAAGACATATTTTACCTCTCAGCAGCCTGCATAGAAATTATCTTGTGGGTCTTGGTAAGTCTATAATTATCAGAACTTTATCATTAAATGGTCCCTCAGCAATGATTTGGTCTAGCTCATTCTTACAAAGGAATCCCCCACATTACAACCTATCCAAGAAATGCTCATTTAGCTTTTGTTTGAAGTTCTCCAATGAAAGGGAAATCCATATGCCTCCTCAAAAAACAGCACATTTAATCCACTTGGATTATCTCTAATTATTAATGAACAATCCTGACTTTCTCCTTTTTAGGCTGTTTTTTTACTTGGCTTGATGAAAGAATTTTGGGGAAATGTGATTTCCTTTCCCATCTTAGGAATCATCCCTATGAGAAAAAAAATAAGTGGAGGTTCTATATGGTGCTAAGGAAAAGTGTGAGACCCCACACAATGAAAGGAGAGTGAAAGATAAGAATTTTGTTATAAACAATAATGAACATTTATGTATTATTTTAAATTTTGAAAAAAGACTTGATGTATTCATTTGCTGATCTTTACAACAGTCTTATAAGGTAAATATTTTGGGTGTTATCTCTTCTTTTGGGATGAGAAAATTGAACCTCATAGAAAAGATATGATTTACTCCTGGATACAGTTCATATCCGAAGTATAATATAAATTTCTATCTTCCTGATTATAACTGATAACATTTCTTCTCCAATGCTTCTCTGAACACATCTGGTAATATTATTTTTTCTTAGATTATGGTCAAAGATGGGAACACTTCTTTTAATAAACTGAAATGATTTGAAACGTATGTGGATAGCACCAACTTTTTGTGCAAACAAATAAACAAAACACAACTCAGTGAGAAAAGACACCCAAGACTTGAATTAATTATGCTTCATGTTGACAGAGAGATGTAAAGCACGAGTTTTGGTGGTAAACACGTTTTGGTTTATGATTTCAACTTAGAAATTTTTCCTTATAAAGTTGCTGCTTCTCAGTCCTGAGCTTGTTCCCCAGTGTAGTGCTCCAGATGGCATCAAATATGCAACAAAGTAATTGAAACACTTGCGTGAGGAAAGCTTCATTTGAGAATTGCATATTAACTTCTATTTCTCAGTAAAAAAATATACTGTAAGGGTATTGTATTTCCCCTAGTTGGTCTAGCTACTGCTATTCTTGTGGGGTTTTAGTAATACACTCTCAGACACGAATCTATAGATTAGGCTAAAGTGAACTGTCATCTGTGACCACCAATCCCAGTATTTTGCCCCACTGAGAACCCAACTGAAATCTATGCCCTTACCATACATACACAATGACAAGCAGAGGCTTGCAAAAAGAATTTTAACCTCCTAGAGGCTTAAAAGGCTAGACTCATTTTCCTTGCACCAGTGCTCAGGACACTGTTATAAGACTAGGAAAAATAGGACCCAGCTATCAGATTATTCAGGGATTGAGTCCTAGGTTAGAAGGCATCCAAAAATGAAATCCTTAGTCCATTTTCATCAGTCATGGCTTCACCAATAACCTTTTACAAACAAAAGAGAAATTATATTCTATAGCAAGCTTTTTATGTTAATTTTCACAGTTATTGCCACATAGGTACTTATGAATGTAAAGAGTAGTTCTCTTGTGGAATAGCTGCAGATGTGAAATGTGCAGATGTTGGGTGACCAATTCCCAAATCCTAGTGTTAGAACTGCTAATTTAATAATACCCAAATTCTGATATCAAAACTGCTGAATACCTGAATCTAGTCTCCATTTGGAGATATGCAATAGATGTGATACTTCTCTGACTTTTAGTAGAATACCTATTTAAAAAAAATAAGAGCAAAATGGATTTCTTACTAAAAACAAATTCCAGAATATTTGCATTTTTTTATTAGCTTCTTGCTACAATTTCCTGAGTCTAAAGAATTGTGCTAAATTGTTAATTATCAGCGTGGCTAAAATTAGCTTTTCTGCAAATAATTATTTACAGAAACCCTCATCCTGCACAAAATGTTACATGTCTTCAGCATTGTTCATTGATATGGAATTTTATATTAGCTTCAAGCTTTAAAAATCTAAAATCTAGAGAGAATCTATATTTGTATTAGTTTCTAACATATAAAGAATCTCAATGTACATCAAGAATTGTACTCATCTGATGGAAATCAGCAAATGCTATTCAGTGCTTT
Organism: Myrmecobius fasciatus; assembly: GCA_023553655.1. Taxonomy (NCBI): domain Eukaryota; kingdom Metazoa; phylum Chordata; class Mammalia; order Dasyuromorphia; family Myrmecobiidae; genus Myrmecobius; species Myrmecobius fasciatus. Next base: position 147,512 of record JAJPUD010003368.1, on the reverse strand, counting down.
AAAATTCACAAAGCACTTTACTTACATATTTTCTCATAAATATCATAACTGGAGTCAAATTGTTTATTTGCCATAATTTCAAAGAATTCTGATTGCTCATGGAAGAATTCTTTGTTTCTTATGAGCATTTTTACTTCTGGGAATTAATGTGCTTTCACATACTATCTTTCACATATTTTTTTTCCTCATTGGGATTTTATGCTTTTAAAGACACTTTCAAGGAAGGAACTATGAAAATAGGCTCTCTACTCACTTTATCTCATGGGAAACCTAACTATCATTAAAAAACACTGACTTTGAAGGCAAAAAAGTTAGATTCAAACCTTTCTCTAATACCTAGTACCAGTATATCTTTGACAAGTCACTTAATGTTTGGGGGGTCTTAGTTTCCTTCTTTGTAAAATGAAAGGAGTAGACAACTTCTGAGATCCCACTGATTTCTAAATTTATGATCTTAAGATAATATGACTTTATAGAAAGCAATTATTTTGAAAATATACAAATCTATACTTTACTAAAGCAGAAATTAAATTACTAAACTTTTGTGCAATGCCACATAAAGTAAGTTTTACTTTGCTTGCATTGCTTTTTAATTAAATTTTATTTTCAAATTAGAGCTGACTTCTTTCTCTCTCACTTGTTTTCCTCCAATGGGAAGGCAAAGAAAAACAAAAGCCATTTGCAAACATGTAATCAATGTTTGCACTGTTAAAGTAATTTTATTTCAAGTGACTTGGTATCTGGAAATCAAAACTATGACTTGAGTCAATTTATATTATCACATTGTAGGAAACAGTGCAATATTCAGGAAGAATAAAAACTTTATACTATATTTAGTAGGTAAATGTAATATACTGTTCCTTTGGTCAATGAAGTCAAATAGTAAATAGAGAGACCCAGACTCAGGAAGACTCATCTTCCTGAGTTCAAATGTAACTTCAGACATTTACCAAACATGTGACCCTGGGAAAGTCATGAAAATCATGTTTGCCTCAGTTCTTCATTTGTAAAATAAACTGAAAAAAGGAAATGACAAATTACTCTGATATCTTTGCCAAGAAAACCTCAAATAGGATCACAAATTTAAACACAAGTGAAAATGTCTGAGCAACAAATATAACAACTATTCTTTTATTTTGCTACTCTACATATGGAAGAGTTGCTGAATTGTCTGCTCAGAGTTCTAAGAGAAAGTTCCTCAGAAGATTTTGAAATAGCTATTGACCCTTTTTTGAATGTGAATATTGGTAGAATTCCAGAACATTATGGATATCAGAACTATTATATGATATTGAACAAAAATGACATTGATTATAGGCAGAAGATGAGAATTTAGTGACTAATTCTAAGTTAGAGTTAATTGCAGAGAGGGCTCAAAGTCTAATCAGAGAAATAAGGAGAGAAATAGAGGTGAAAGGATAGATTTCAGAACTGAATCAGCTAAGCTTGAAACTGGAACTGATGAATATTATGATGGTTGTTGAGTAACAGCTCCAAGTCAAACTGAACAGAGGAACACCTTGCAAGCAGAGAATCACAGAAGTCACCCAGTGAATTGACTGGTTTGGCTGAAACATCAGTCCAGTGAGGTGTTAGTCAAGCACAATATGGATCAGTTCAGCTTAGAAATAGAAATATCTGTTGTATACAGAAGCTACATTCATCCAGGAATCTTAATAGACAATTCCTTAAACAAAAATGACATCAAAACTTTCAGTTCAGAGTTTTGTGTTATTCTGAACACATAGATCTTCCTTGTTTATATTCCCTCTCTCATGCTGGAAAAATGTGTGTAAACATGTTCACTCTTCCTCACAGATAATGAATACAAAAATGTGAGCCAAGTGCTTGTGAAAATATTGATTTATTTTATAAATTGTGAACTTGATTTATTACATGAGTACCCCAATATGATTTCTCTTCACTTGTTGCTAATCAAATAGTTATGTTTAAGATGTAAAAATATCATTTATATAAACAGAAGCACATTGGATTGTGGAAAGGTGACTCTACATTAGGACCTAGAAGAGTTCAACTCCATCTCCCCCTTCCAAAAAAACCCACTAAAGAATTAAAAACTTAGCAAAAAAAATAATAAGTATAAGGAGAAAAAATAATGAGAATCAATAGTCTAGAACTGCACAAAAAAGACTTCCAGAATCTTATGGAAGTAAGCAACAGAGATGAGCTAGAGCAGATGGAAGGTAGAATGAACCTCAACTCATATTTGATAAAAGGACTAGGCCAGAAGCCAGTGCTACGAGGGACAAACCAATGGTCTCATCTCCATATGAGGCAGGACATAGGGTTAGAACAGCAGCCAGGAAACCTGTGCTCAACCCAGAAAACAGGGAGCTCATGTCCACTCCAGAATCCAAGAAGTCTAGGCTTTAAACCATAGCTTGAGTCAAGGCCAGATAATTCCCGCAGAAGATAAGGACCTAGTTTTAGCCAGTGAACTCAGGATTAAGTAGGAATGAGTATTGTCTGACCTAGGTATAAATTCCTAATCCAGAAATTGAGGTTGGAGATGTAAGGAAACAAACAAACAAAAATGCTAAACACAATGAAGTAATATCTTGCAATGAAAGATGCCCAAGGGATAAATCCATAAGAAGATTAATCCACATTAATCCAAGTAAATCTAAAGAGGGAAAAATGTCTTGGCCATCAGAATCCTAAAACTACCTGAAAGAAATGATGTAAGAAATATAGTATAGGATAGAGAGGGATGAAATAAATGACAAGCATAATTAGTACTTTGGAAAAGATAGTGATAAAACTTACCTAAGAATCAAACTTTTAAAATTAGAACAGGCTAAATAGAATAGGTATAATAGAATGAAAAATTAAAACAAATAAAAAAGATTTTTAACAAAGAAATTAAAATGTATATAGTATAAGAAACAAAATGACCTAGAAATTAGTGCAAGAGATAATCTAAGAATTACTAGACTTCTCGAAAATCATGATGGGGAAAAAAAACCTTAGTTGCCGTAGTTCAAGAAATTGTGGATTAAAGATACTCAAATTTCTTAAAAACAAGGCAAATTTAAAATAGAATCTACTAGTTACCTCGTCATAAAAATACTCCTCCCCTTAAAAAGAAATGAAAGCCTATCAATTTGGGCTTAAAATCCACAGCAGTGGGTAGGGGAAATATATTTTCACATAATATTAACACCTACAAACCTGATAGAGTGTGTATTGCCATATGATCATAATCTTTCTTTGAGAAACTAGGCCACAAAGTGTGAGAAGAGGTCCACAAACACATGGTGACTGGTTAAAAGTACTATAGTATCTAGTCATCCCATGTTATAGATAAATACCAAGGTTTTCATTGAAGAAATTATCTGAATCAATAGCTTACTCTTTAAAAAATGACTTCAAAATTTGTAGGAAAACCAACAGTGAATTCCTTTTCAAATCATTGACTTATAAGGAGAAAGAAACTTTGAGGTCATTTAAGTCTATTTTACAAATGGAAAACAGTCACAGTGAGGTAAAATTACTTGTCTAAAGTCACATCATTTTTATAGGAACTTGTATCTCCTGAGTATCCAGCCCAAAGTCTTTTTTACTATGCTTAGATTATTTTTGAATTGCACCACTGCACATTAGGACATAGAAAATAAATTATCTTTGGGTAATATATATTTATAAATGCATCATTTTTCATACTTTAAAAAATGGTCTTTCTTATCCCACAAAATAGGAAAATTCCTGAAGCATCATATCTAAGCCTTTCTATTTGAATTCTACGACATAAGTTTTAAGGAAAGCCAAGGAAATCAAAAAATTAATCCAAACTTAATGTTGACCCCACAATTCTCTATTAAAAAACAGTTTTTAAAATTTGATTTTTTTAGCTGTCCTGCAAAAGCCAGGCTTTTATCCATTTTTGCTCTGGGTAGAATTAGAGAATAGACATTTGCTAAAAGCATAGGCCTATTTTCTGGAAATTTCCCTTGAATGTAACTAATGCATCCACTTACTCTAATGCTATGTTTAGTTGTTCTCTGCTACCATCCAGATGTTATTCTTGTTTTTATTTGATATGTGTTCAACCTTTCAGCGCTAGACTGTTCCAGGAAACTGCTTGTCAGGCTCTTGGTGTCTCAAAGCAAACGGTGGGTATTTTTTCCATGTTATTAGTTCATTTTTAGTGGAGAATTATATTTTTCATTCATGATAGTTCAAATGAAAGATTATAATGATTGACTTTTATAATAAATAAGGGGAGAGGTGACAGTGAAGCCCAAAAAATCTTATAGGAATTGGGCTATAAAAAAATAAATTGAGAAGTTAAGATAAGAAAAGAAAAAGCCAGGAAAGAAAAAAATGAATCATTTCATAGTTAATATCTGAAGGAGAATTTTCAGATCATCTGGTCCAGTTCCTTCATGTGTATTGGGAAACTGAGGCTTAGAAACTGTTGTAGTTCACAATTGAATCAGTACAGTTTGGCATAAAGTGAGATGTTTATAGACTGTATAAGAGTTAATAAAAGGAGATTTTCTTAACCATAACATGGACAGGAGAGCACACATAAAGTGAGATGTTTATAGACTATATAAGAGTTAATAAAAGGAGATTTTCTTAACCATAACATGGATAGGAGAGCACACTACTTTAGGAAGGTACAATTACCCTAATGTCCATGCATAAGTTGATTTGGTCAGCAGGATGTGCTAACTCACAAAGCAGTGATATATCTACTAAACTGAAAGGTCACTGACTTCTTGTGCTTCTAGAAAGCCACAACAAAGGCTTAGTTAAGCCTTAGGATTCTGAACCATTCAAGCCTCTTGGTTAGCATTATTACCTTTTATTTTTCTAGTAAATGTAAGGTCAATAAAAGAACTTTGCAGTTTCCCCAAAGCAATCCAATGTGCTCTCCTTCTTTTCAATTTTATATTCACTTTGTTGTCCATCCCCAGATATACTTTCTTTATTGTCTGCCCCAGATGTACATTCTGTCAACCAAGATTAGAGTGTTTCTAGACAAATACATGTTGAAATCTGGGCAATAAATATTATTCATCCATTTGGTCTTTCTTATATGGATGGACAAACTGCAGTCCTTCCAGTAATCAGCAATCTCTGTTGTTTTAGGGATTGATGCAATCAGCATAGTGTAATGGAAGAACAGGAACTTTGGGAATATTTTACTATCAAGTGGAAACTTTTCTCAAGCTGATGTCTTAAACCCAGATCATTCTGGATCTCATTAATTGACCAACAGGCCAAGTCCCACTTGGTCATTGTTTGGGCTTTGATTAGCTCTGATTGAATGTAAATAGCAACTATTTGTGTTTTAGTCAGAAACCCTGAGAGTCTTCCTCTCACAGATTTACATACACACATGTATATAGACACACACATATACACATCATATATTATATGTATACATATACACACATATACACGTGTGTAAAAACACATGAACTTTTTTTTTTTTGAATGGTGTTAAAGAGGCCATTCTCTGCTTTATTTTTTTCCCTAACCTTAATTGCTGATTGGGCATTGCCTCAGGCAAACTATAGACTTCAAATTAAAGACCCTAGGTTCAAAAGACCAAACGTCTCCCACTGCATGCAGGGCTATCTCCAGTCTTGAACTGTATCTTGCCAATGGATTCAGATGGCTCTTGAGGGAAAGTGAGGCTGATGACTTTGCACAGCACTCCCTCACTTAAATCCAAAGGACAAGCAACAACCATCTCTTGTTAGCCTAAACTCTATACTGACTCTCTTCCAACATAGTGGTGGATATTTTTGACAAGTATTCATTTCTCTATTTTATGCTCTGCTTATCATAAGAGTTAATGGACAGTATTATTTCTGTTATATCTTTCAAAGTTTCCCGAATGATCTTGAATAATGGAAGGGAGACACCTTGTTATAAAATAGCATTTTATTTTACATAGTCAAATGCTTATCCAAAATCAACAAGCAGTAAGGAAATGAGGTTTAAATTCCTTACATCTCTCTTAATTACAAGACTATAAGATTGTGATTCATTGTTAATTATTGTTTGAGAAACCAGCATATTTTCCATTAAGACCTTTATTGGGCATGACCTTGGTTTGTATATTTGCCTTCATAAAGAGAGAGTAAATATATATTAGTAATCAATATTCTTTTAATCTACTTAATTGAATACTTCAAATATATACAAACAAATTTTATATTTTCTTCCCAAATTTTCCTCGTGTCTAAATTTTAAGTCTTCACTTTACTCACCTTATTTTTCTATGACACTGAAATAATTTCAGGTCTCCTTACGAGGCAAGTCACCTTCCTCTGTATATGTGGCAAGCCATTGTCCTTCCTAAAATATAGCACTGAGGACTAAACGTAATAAAGCAGATGTATTTTGACCAGGGCACAATATAGTGTGATAATTACCTCCCTTAATCTAGATACTGTCTCTTCGAATGAAACTTTAAATCATCTCTTGGGATTGCCACCTTATATATTTGGTTCCTATTGACCTTGCAATCCACTCAAAGCCATATTTACATGAACTACTATCTAGATACATGGTTCTTAGTCATACTTGTCTGAGATAGGGCCAGTAACTACCTATTTTCCCTTCATCACACCCTAACTCTGTAATAGGGGTTAAGGTTATTTTTTTTCCTTGTAAAGTTAAACAGATCATCAGAAATCTTCTAACACAAAGTACTTTATTTTTTAAAAAAGAACTTAAGGTCCTCCTCACCGATTAAGTGAATTCCTTAAAGTCACACAGATATAAGGGGCTGAGCTGGGATTTGAACCTAGATTTTCTGACTTCAATCTAAAGATTTTTTTCAGTATACCATGCTGACTTTACCCACTATCTCTTTGAAATAAGAGCAACAGACAGAAAGATAGTCTCTGTCTTCAGATAATTTGTAGTCAAATTAATCACTTAGTGAAGCTAAGTAGACACATTAGCTATATATATTGCACAGTAGAACCCATATCACATAAGAATGATTAATAAATTAATGAACCAGGACTGTATCTGTGCATATAAAGGGAAAGGTAATAATTTCTTAATTTAAGTAAAACCTTGTGCCTTCATTACAACTTTCATTTTATGAAATTATTGACTAAGCCTTAGTCAACATTCAAAACATGAAATTCATACATTTGTGAAAATTTAAGTACTTTTTCACTTGTTAGCAGGCACTAATGATTCTAATGAAGGCAGAAGAACCTCTAAATAAACAGATGATTAGTGCTGACAAATAGATAGATGTTTACTCCAAGCTCCCTTGTTAATGAGTCTATTAATCATTCTTTCCCTGCTGTTGATATTATCCTATATTTAGTCTTTGGTCATGATAGGTATATAGCAGGCAAAGAAAGTATATCATTGATATTGAGTCTTAATAGGATCCCGAAACTATCTTTGAAAAGTTAAGGAAAGCTTCCTGGGGGAAAAAAGTCAGTTAGCTATACTTGGAGATTAGAACTTAAGCCTCTGAGGCATACTCTTTGTTCACCTATTAGTGGGTGGATGATAAGAAATTGAATTTTTTCTTAAAGTAACATAATGTAAGTACAAATAACCTGTTTAGACATATTGCACATTTAACTTACTCATAACCAACAGACAAATTCAAATTACCCTCAGTATTTCTATAGAGCTGATAGACATAAAGACTATTATTAAAGGAGAAACAGTACCCTTGAAGTGACTCAGTAGGGTAGAGATGTGTTCCATATAGATGGAATAAAATGAGAATTAAACCCTAAGCATGTAATTGCCACATACAATGGAGTGATAAAAAAGAATTTATCCATGCTTAAGTGTTATCCAAGCTAACTATGGCCATAAATCCTGAAAATGACAACTTATGCAGAGTCCTTTTATAACAAAATAAAATTAAAAAAAAAAAGAAAGAAAAAAATCTTCAAGTGAATTCCTGAGAGGAAATAGATAATTCCCTCAACTTAAAGTCTACCTAATTCTAGCCAAAATAGAAAAATATGCTGTATATTAGTATCAATCCTTTGCCCAAATCCTAACATATGGCTAATGCATGTGTCATGGCTTGACAATGAATCATTCATTTGCAAAAACATTTGTGATGATTTTTTCAGGTAACAAATAAAGTCTGCCAATTTTTTAAAGTATTTGAATTAACTCCATTACACTGTCCTAGCATGACTGCAAGTCTATTTCATGAAAAAAAGTAAAACAGCCAGCCTAGACAATGCTGTATCTACCATATTTAGCTTATTTATATTGGACACATAGAGAGGCACCGTGATGTGGAAAGGATGCTGAATTTGGAATCAGAAGATCTTATTTCTTACTTGACATTAGGAAAGACATCACTTCTCTGATCTTCGGTATTCTTTCTTGAAAAATGAGAGGGTTAGAGAGGTAGCCTCTAATGTCCTTTTGAGCTTGACATCTGACATTGTAGTATATAATACTTTCTGAATAGTTGGCACTGTCAAGAAAAAATAAGGATACAGTGGAATTAAAAAAAATGTTAACCCCTTGTTTTGGCATCAGAGAGACAGATGATGTGCATGAAAAGTCATGAGAAATACAGGACTGAGCAAAAGCAGTTTCCAGAGAACCACAGCCCTTAAAAGTAAACTATATTTTAGCAGGTCCACTGAAGCTCTTCACCATCTTTCATCATTCTACTGGATGAATAGGCTGAAGAAAAAACCAAAAAAAAAAAAAGGGAAGAGGATTTGAAAGTGAAAAAAAAAACAAATAAATTATTACCTATCTTCTCTCTTTAACATTTTCTTTCTGTCTTTTTTTCTGTCTCTGTGTCTCTCTTTCTGCCTCTCTTTCTCTCTGTCTCTGTCTCTCTCTGCCTCTCTTTCTCTCTTTCTCTCTCTCTCTCTGTCTTTCTATGTCTCTTTCTCTGTGTGTCTGTCTCTGTGAGTCTGCCTCTCTGTTTCTGTCTGTCTCTGTCTCTGTCTGTCTCTGTCTCTATTTCTGTTTCTGTCTGTCTCTCTGTCTCTCTCTTTCTCTGTTTCTCTCTGTCTCTGTCTCTCTCTGTCTCACACACACACACACACACACATACACACATACACACATACACACACACATTGTCTTCTTAGGGTCAAATACTCTAGTCATTTTTAGAAAATTCTAATCATGTTAACCATCTTTTTCCCAAAATATCTGCAAGCTTAGGAATTCACAAATATAATTAATGTATATTTGACCCAGAGTTCTCCCTTTCTATGCAGTCTTTACCTGGATATTAATCCTGTTTCTTAACATAGGAAAGTAATGTACTGGTAAATACATTGTTTAAGAGTCAGAGGATAGTTTTTTGAATCCTGATTATGCTACTTATTGCTCATGTAAACTTGGGAGTTGCTCCACATCCTTTGGCTTTAGTTTCATTATATCTAATATGGGCTATTTAGATTAAATGATCTTTAAGATCTTTGTGAGGTCTAAATTTTGTGACTTTTATCTACTGTATTTACCACTGATATAACCACTATAGTTTACCGTCTAAGAGTAACTAGCTACTAAACTCATTAGATGTTTACACTGCAAACTTCTTAATTAGTTATTAAATGTTTATAAGTTTATATAAGTCCATAAAACAATATGCTGAAAGCAAAATTATCTAAAACATATTATTAATACAATATATAATTGATGAGAAATGAAAGACAAGCAATTATATTATGGTGGAATGAACCCTAGATTGGGAAGTAGTAACCATGACTACAGGGGCAGCTAGGTGGTGCCATAGTGCATAGAGTGCCAGTCCTGGCATCAGGAAGACTCATCTTTATGAGTGCAAATCTGTCCTCAAGACACTTAACTAACTGTATGACACTGGGTACTCACAACCATTTTTGTCTCAGTTTACTTATCTGAAATATGATCAATAGAAGAAAATGACAAACCATTTCAGAATATATGCTAAGAAAACCCCAAATGGGGTCACAAAGATTTGAAAATTAGTTTTTACTGAAACGACTGAACAACAACATACATAACTTGTAGTTTATTAAGGTAGAGTTGAGTTATTATATAGAGAGAGTTCACATACTGTAGAAATCATAAGTCCTTTAAATATTGAAGTTTTGTGCACTTCTGTCTTGATGTAGAAGACACAAACTTGTAAGGTCTCTGTTGATCTTTATCTCTTCAAGTTGCATATGCATGGGCTGTCCTTGGAGAATTAGTTATTTTTACCCAGCAACAAAAAACATTTTCTTTGCAGCAGACTTCTTAGCATTCAGATTCTCAGTGCAACTAGCCTTTTCACCTGAGGGTAAGACAGAACCAGTAGCAAAATTCTTTGGACTAAGAATGTGAGAAACCACATCAGAAGAAGTTCTGAGAATTTATTCAAATTGGTGCATTACTTTTCCCCTGGGTAGCACTCCTGCCATGAAAGGATGGACACATAGAGCAATATAGAGAGTTATCCATTAAAACAAAATGGGGCAGCTAGGTAGCACAGTAGATAAAGAGCTTGGCCTGGAGTCAAGAAGACTTACCTTTAGGAGTGCAAATCTAGCCTCAGACGCTTACTACCTGTATGACTCTGAGAAAGTCATTTAACCCTATGTGCCTTAATTTCATTCATCTGTAAAATGAACTGGAAAAGAAAATGGCAAGTCACTCTAATATCTTTGCCAAGAAAACCCAAATGAGGTCACAAAGAGTAGGACAGAACTGAAAAATGACTCAATAGCAGCAATAACAATGACAAAGACAACAATAACCAATTCATTCAAAAGATTTAATAAATTTGTCTTGAATTGCACTGAATCCAATTTTATTACATATCAATTGTTTAACTTTGGATGTCACATAATTCTTGATTTTCAATTTACTTTTTTTTAATGAAAAGATAACTTGTAAGGTTCCTTCTAGCTCTAAAATTCTGTCACTCGTTCATTATGCCATTATTTGAGGTTATGGAATCAACCATTATTGTTGTTTTGCATGACCTAACCTTAAAGTTTTGTTTAACATTTCCTCAGGGCTTGGAGCCAAAGAAGCAAATTAAATATTTTTTGTCATGACAACTTCTGTTCAAGAAAACTGTCAAAGTTGTTCATGGAACACTAGGATTCCATAAAATTTAGCTTAAAGACACAAACTTTAGACAAAGAGAAGATTGATTTCTCTTCATTTACAGAATTTGTAGTGTTCTGTCAAATATTTAAGAAAAAAAATCAGACTTTTGATTTGTATTTCTTTTCCTCTGGGTCAAATATAAATTCTTAAAAGCTAAGTCTTTGATAAATGAATTATCTATTCAATATCAAGAATTTCTGAGTGTTCTGTGAAAATGGCATCCAAAAACTTTGGACATTTTTCAAATTTGGATTAGAAATATAATTACAAACCCTCTATATTCAGCTATGTACCAACATTTTTGGTGTTTGCTGTACTCTGATTGTGGATATATTATGTGTTTATAATTCTATCATTGTTCTTGTTATTGCTGTTTCCTAAATCTTAAACAAAATGGAGTGCTGGTAAATTGTGTGCTCTATTAACCAGGTTAGTGCAGGGGATAAGCTTCTTCAAGCTGCTCATTTAATTGTTATTTCCCTGTATTTTCTGCTTTCTAACCAAAAAATACATAAACAATAAAAGTTGAATGATTGTAGCTATCAAAAAAAAAAAAACAAAAAGAAAAAAGGAAATGGCTATCTTTAAAGGAAATGGACTATTCCTTAGTAGAGATTCTTAAGGTAAAGATTGAGGTGGTTGCTTATTGAAGTTATTTAGAGAGGATTATTGTTTAAGTATACATTGGACTAGAAGGTCCTGAGATCTTTTCCAATTTTGAGATCCTTGAATTTTGTGTGTGAGATTAAAGTTTCTGTTAATTTTGTTTTGTCTTCCCCTTCCCTACATCCCACCCTCCCCCCCAAATCTGTCTTTTATCTGCTTGTCTTTGAAGACTAGTTCTTTTAATTAGCAAATATGAAATAGATGAAGACTGAGGGGGGTTTCTGGGTACATTCAGGGGCTTCAGAGGTGATCTAGCTGTGTAAAATCCAATTTTGCTTCAGAATTTATGGCATGTCTTCTCATATATAAAGTTGGTTTACTAGTCATGATTAGAACATCCTCCCTGTTTTTTTCCCCTTTTTTTCCTTTTAATTAGCTTTTGGGAAGGAGAAAACAAAATAAGTGAATGAGGACAAATAGGAGAATTTTCTGGAGGTTATGGAAAGATGTCAAATTATAACAACAGCAGTACATAATTATTGTAACAGCAAAATTAACAGTATGATGATAGCTAGTATTTATATAGTACCTCAAGATCTCTGAAGCATCTTACAAATATTATCTCCTTTTTATCTTCACAATGACTCTGGGAAATAAATGCTATTATTATTCCCATTTTGCTGATGGGCAAACTGAAACCATGTTAATTGACACAGATGGTAAATATATTAGGCTAGATTTGGAAAAAAAAAAGACTTTCTAACTTCAAGTCTAACATTTTACCCACAAGTACAGCTTATTTCCCATTAAACAAACTTTGTTAGGAATTGCTTCAGACTATGGATTTGAAATAATGTTTAATTGCCTCTTTGCATATGTAAGATAGTTATAAGTTGATATGGGTGATTTGTGGAAAATGAAGTAGTGAGGGGGCAGCTAGGTGGTGCAGTGGAAAGAGCACCAGCCCTGAAGTCAGGAAGACCTAAGTTCAAATCTGATCTCACTTAACAATTCCTAGCTGTGTGACCCTGGGCAAGTCACTTAACCTCAATTGCCTCAGCAAAAAGCAAAAAAAAAAGGAGTGAGGTATTTTCTTTCACTATCTCTCCTTGCCAGAAATATTTTCTACTCTCATCTCTACCTCCTGGAAGTTCTTCTAATTCTAACACCTCCAGTCCTTTCATTATTTTCTATTTATCTTTTATATAGCTTGTTTCTATATTTATTTGTTGTCTACTCCATTCAATTATGAGCTTCTTGAGAAGCTTTTTACCTCTTTTTGTATCCCTAGTACTTAACACAGTAGCTGAAACTTAGTAGAAGCTCAATAAATGTTGATTGTCTGGTCGACTGACTACTTCAAACATCCTACTTCTTTTCAAAACTTTTAAATTCTCCTATTGTTTTAATAAATTCTACTCCAGATCATCATTATTGTGTTTGTATATATTTCTTATTTCCTATCTCTGTTAACTCTTCTGCTTCATTTCTACCCATTAACTTGCCTTGCTATTACTTAACCATGGATTTCTCTCTTGTCTAACAGTAGACACCTTGTGGAAGGTGTCATATATATGGGCTTGTGCATATATATACATATATATATATATATATATACAAACCCATATGTATGTATGTATGCATACATACATACATATGGGTTTATGTATATGTAGTTCCCTGTTTAACCCATTCCTGAGGGCTTTATTTGCTTTTTAGAGTCACATCATACTCAGCTCTACCCCAGTCTTTCTTTTGAACTACCCAATTACTAATGTCTATCTTAAACATATGGTTTATATTTCCATGTATAAAACATAAACAGTTTGTCTTCATTAACCCCTTGAAATTAGTCTTTGATGTTGACTCTTATATGGTCAATTTTCTGTTGCATTCTGGCTTGTTTGAGACAAAATCCTTAAAATCTGACAGTTTGTTGAATGCCCCCCCCTTTTTTTCATTCACTAGTATACTTAATTTTTCTGGATATAATAATAATCCTAATTCTTTTGATTATCAAAAGACTTTTGATCCTTTTTTGTAGCCACTAATAATTAGACTAATAACTAGTCTAATTATAACTACAGAATATTTAAATTGCTTCTTTTTGTTAATTGTAAAACTTTCTCTTTGATCCTGGGCAGTTTTGAAATTTAACAATGATATTCCTTTATGGTTTCCTTGTTGGATATCTTTGAGGTGGTAATCAGTGGATTTTTTTTTTCTTTTCTGTTTTTACTTGTTTTCTTCTTATTCTATCACTTCAGGACAATTTTCTTTACTTCTTGTATTACTATGTCAAGAATATTTTTGTGGTCCTAGCTTTCATGTAGCCCAATCATTCTTCTGCTTTTTCTTTTTGATCTGTTCTCCAGATCTGTTTTTTTCTTATAAGATGTTTTGTATTTTCTTCTATTTTCTAATTCTTTTTATTTTGTTGTATTATTTCTTATAGCTTCACTGGCTTCCCCTTGCTCAATTCTAGTTTTCAAGGAGTCATTTTCTGTTGTAAGACTCTGCATCTCCTTTTGCAGTTAGTTAGCTTTCTTTTCATAATTTTTCTGTTTTTCTATTTCTTTTTTAAAAGTTTTTCCTCAATCTCTCTCATTTGATTTTTAAAGTCCTTGAAGTTTTCTTATAAATTCTTTTTGGCAAGTAACCGTTTAACATTACTCTTTGTAGTAGGAGAAGCTTAATTTTTTTCAACTTTGATATCCTCCTCTGAAGATCTAGTGATATTTTATATTTTGAAAGATGTTGTCCAGTTAGTCCAATAACTCCTAAATCTATTTTTCCAGGTCGGTTGTTTCTAATGAGGTATTTTACATTTTCTTCTATTTTTTCCATCTTTTAAAATTTTATTAGACTGGAGCAGCTAGGTGGCACAATGAATAGAGCACCAGCCCTGAAGTCAGGAGGACCTGAGTTCAAATCTGGTCTCAGACACTTAACATTCCCTAGCTGTGTGACCCTGGGCAAGTCACTTAACCTCAATTGCCTCAGCAAAAAGGAAAAAAAAAATATTTGACTGATTCTTTATGTCTTATTGAATCATTAGCTTCTATTGCTATGGGAGTTTTGGCTACTAAAACATATCACAAATACTCTATAACTTGTTGCCTGTGTTCATGTAGCTTGTGAGGTCAGGGGCAGGATTGCTATCCTAATCTCCCAAATTTCTCTTCCAACTCCAATATTCTATCTTTAGCACATTGCTGCTCTTAATTGTATAAATAAAAGTTCAATGAATTGTTTTTTGATAAATTTTTATATTCCACATTTCTTCCTATATCTCTGCATTTCATTTCTGTAAGGGAATTATCGCCTATAATAAAGAATTTTTTTTTAAAATGCAAGAGAAAAAAATCAGGATTACTCACTAACATAATAGGAAAAAATCTGATATTAAATGCAATGTACCACTACGTCTGAAAAGGAGTACAAGGAAATGTTTTTGTTGTTGTTGTTGTTGTTTTGTTTTGTTTTTTTCATATTCCTTCATGGGAGTCAATCTTGTTCTCTAAGGCTTTAATAAATTCATTTTCAATTGTTTTTCAGTCGTTGCTTTTTCCATCTATATTATTGAATTTATTATATATTGTTTTCCTGGAAACAATTTTACATTATTTCATCTAAGTTTTTTCATGCTTCTATATAATTATCATTTTCATCCTTTCTTACAGCACCAACATATTATATTACATTTATATACCATACAAAACTGTTTAGCCAATCCAAAATAGATAGACATCTCTATTTGATTCTAGTTGTTTGCCACCACAAATGGTGCTGTTATCACTATTTTGTTGTGCATGAGTCTTCTGTTTTTGTTAGTAACCTCCCTGCATAAATACTTAGCAGTGGAATCTCTAGGTTAAAGGATATGGACATTTTAATAACTTTAATTGTATGGTTCCAAATTACTTTCCAGAATGGCTGTACCAATTCACAACTCCAACTACAATGAATTAGTGTATCAGCCTTCTCATGGTCTTTCCAACATTGATTTTTTTGCTATCCATGTCAATTTGCTTGGGGTAAAGTAAAACTTTATATCTAGTACTGTTTTGATTTGGACTTGTTTCATTATTAGTTATTTGAAACATTCTTTCATGTGGTTGTTAATAGTTTGCAATTCTTTGGGGAATTGCTTCTTTTTATCTTTTGGCCAGTTTTTCTTTAAGAAATGGATTACATCATATATTTTTGTAACTTGTATATGTGTGATACATAAAACACTTATCAGAGATACTTGATACAAAAAAGTTTTCCCATTGACTGCTTCCCTTCTCATCTTAGATATGTTCATCTTAGTTCTATCTTTTAATTTCATGTAACACAAATTATCTTTTTGTAATTGTCCCATCACATATTTGGTGAAAAATTAGTCCCTTGAACCTATAGATACTTTCCATTTCTATATTATGAACTCAAATATTTAGGTCATGTGCATGTATGCATTTTCATTTTTTTTGTAGTGGAAATATTACTCTGAGCCTAATTTGCTTTCCATTTTCCCTAGGAGTTCTTAACAAATAGAGAGTTCTTATTCAAGTAGTTTATGTTTTGGGGTTCATTGAACATTGAGTTTAATTATTTCTTATTGTTCCTTATCTAGTCTGTTCCATTAATGCACATTTCTTTTTTTTAACCAGCAGCAAATGGTTTTTAAAGAATGCTGCTTTATAATATAGGTGAAAGTTTGAAAGAGATATTCCCCTTTCATTCCTACCTTTTTTATTATTCCCTTTGATATTCTATTTCTCTTATTCCTCCAAATGAATTTTAACATTATTTTGACTAGCTTCTCACAGTATCTTTTTGTTAATTTGATTAATATAGCACTAAATCTGTAAATTAAGTTAGGTAGTATTGCCACTTAATTACATTTGCATGGACCAGCTATGCATTATCAATTCAACAAGTATTTATAGAATTTCCTATGCTCTAGACACTGTTCTCAGTGCTGGGGATGCAAGAAAAGACAAAAAACAGCTCAAGTTATTGGGGAGAAAACATGCAAACCATTATGTATGAACCAGTTAGACAGGACAAATTGGAGATATCTCAGATTGGAAGTCTCTAGTATTAAGTGAAATCTGGGAAAGTTAGTACTAAATATCAGTGAGTTTTATTGGTCATCTTTTCTAACATTTGGATGTTAATCTTAGAATTGAAATTAATAACATTCATTTATTTTTTTAATTCTCATATTATATGGACCATATTAAACTTGCCAAAATTGTGTATTGGAAAAAAAATCATCTTCTTGTGAAAAGACTTCTTTGTAACATACTATCTGGATGACCTTAAATAAATCATTTAAATGTCTTTGTATCTCAATTTCTTCATCTGTTAAATAAGAACATGAAAAAAATCTCACTGTAATATTAATTTTGCTATATAAAGGCATCATTATTAAGATAGAAATGAATAAAAGATCAAATGAGATAACATGCAAAGTCTTTGCAAATCTTAAAATGTTATGTAAATAGTGGGGCTTTTTTGCTGTAATTGTTATTGCTATAGTAATTATTATTAAACAAATAAAATCTGAGCTCAGGCATTGAGGAACTTGTGGCCTAACCCTAGTAAGAAGACCAAAAAAATCACCTATGAAATAATTAACATGTTAAGTATTCTCAATTCAGAGCTAATGATTTTAGAAACCATGTTTTCAAAATATATTTTTAAAATTCGATAGCAATTGAAGTATGAAAGTGTGTGTGTGTGTGTGTGTGTGTGTGTGTGTGTGTGTGTGTAAAACAGAGATAATAATGGGCAGTCTGTAAAATTCTAGGATACAGTAGTCTTCTATTTACATTTCTTGGAGTTCTCTAGTCCTGGTTATAGTAAAGATCTTAGAAAATTCTCCTAAAGTGGACTACAAATACAGCAAGTAAAATTATATTTTTCTATTTCTATTTTGCCAGGAGGCAAAGGATTATTCAGGGTGGGAAAAAGCAAACTTCTGTTTTTTATGCATGTGTATCTCTATATATGTGTGTATGTGTGTGTGTGTGTATAAGTACATATATATATATGCATATATATGTATGTATATGCCTTTATTTTTCTCATTGATCTCTCTTTAATGCCAAAATTAAATAAAATGCTTTCCTTAGAAACAGCAAAATTCTATATGGCCATTATACACTCAGAGAATATTTCTCAAAACCTTAGGAGGTTTTGTTTGTTTATTTGTTTTGAGGAGAACTGTTATCCAGAGCTTCCAAAGGATAGCTCCCTGGAAGGACACTAAGTATGTCTTTGGAGAAACAATGCTAGAACATAATAGGTACCTGATAAATGCTTGCTGACGACTTTCAGCCTAATTTTCCTCATTTGTAAATTGAGGATGTTGAACTGAATGACCTCTGAATAATGTTCAATCTTGAAAAGTATGATTTACCCGAATCTAAGGTTCTTTGGCATTTCAGGCAGCCTAGTTTTAATTCCACATATTACTCCTTCTGCAAAACCCTAATTACCTGGTGGTTAACACAGCTTCCCAAAGTTCTTAAATTACCATCAGCCAGTAGCTGAGGCACTAGAAATTCATTTGCAGGTACATGTGAATATTACATCTATACTTGAAGTCTGTTCTGTATATAGGTGAGGAGAGTATTGAGAAAGAAAAAAAAAGGGTACAGACAGCAGGGGGAAAAAGGGATAAAGGAAGTACATTTAATTAGCTTTCTCATCTATCCTAGCTGAGGACCCCATGTTCTCCCTAGCAGAATTAAAATCTCATCCTTCCCCTCTCTTGCTTTTCATTCAGCTGTTTATCCATTAGTGGTAATGGAGCTGAAATAATAAGCCACTGACATATAATGCGTGCACATGCTCTCGCACACACACACTCCCCACCACCACCTCTCACACCCACTCTCACCCTTCCAGCAACCTACAGGAAATATACCCAGACATCCCACATAGATAAATGCACCTTCCCACACATCTCTAATATAGATATACACAAAGTTATAATCCAGTGGAGGTTGAATAAATAAGCAGATGGGAGTTTGCTCCTGTTTCAAAGGGACAATTCAACCATAGCTGCTTTATTTTGTTCTTGGGGAAGACAGATGTCTTCCTAGTGTTTATCAAAAAAAAAAAAAAAGTGTGTGGAAGGAGTTGGCCAGGCCGGTGCCCACTGGATTTCTTAGACTTTTGTCATGTAATTTGTAATGTTTCCATGTGCCCTGTGGCAACTTCACAGTGTAGTCCCTTATGATCAGAGAGCTTAATTATTCTAATTGATGTGTTCATCTAAATACATTTGACTGGCATCCTAAGATAATTTTTCTTTCTAGATTCTACCTCCATGCTATCTTTCACATCTGTCTCCTCCTTTTGACTCCCAATACCAATGCTGACTTCAGTAATCATTACCTCTCAACTAGACCGTTGCAATAATCTCCTAATTGATCTCTGTCCCCTGATCTCTCGCCTTTACAATCCATATATCACCCAGTTGCCAAAATAATCTCTCTAATGCCCAGATGTGATCACCGCTTAAAAACTTTCACTGTCTTCCCATTCTCTCTTAAATAGCATCTTTTTAGACTCTACAATTTAGTTCTAAACTACTTGCCCAATTTCACATTACTGCCCTTCATGTAGTTTTGGCTAATCAAATTAGCCATCACCATTTGCTAATCCAATCCTTACCTCTTCTATCTCTGTTCCTTTGTAGGGGTCACCATCACAATCATCATTGCCATCCTGTCTTTGTCTGGATTAGATGTTTTCTTCAACAAATGTATATTTAATGTTGAGTCAGACAGATGAACTCCCCTGTCTTCAAGGCACATCTCTATTTCCACCCTTTCTATGAAACAATCTTAGATTCTGCCTGCCCTTGTCTCTTACTACACCCAGTATCACCATCTCCTGGAATCATTTATGTCACTGACACCTGTGCCACTTAATAAAATATTACTACATAGCATAAAATTTATATATAAATCCCCCTCCCTCTCCTAAGCATGCACAAATACAACACATACACAAATGGATTATGGATATTAAATCTCCTCTTTGAAATGAAGTAATAAAAACATTTATTTACTTATTTATTTACTTACTAGTGCTAAATTCAGCACTAAGAAAGACAGGACCTATTTTCAAAGAGCTCACATTTTAATTAGGGAAAAATATATAGGGAAGATTTTAGTTACAAGTGGAAAGTCCTTTGGATGAGACAGTAAAGTAGTTTATTATATCTCTTCTTCAGAATCATTTCCAGTGATCAAATCATAACAGTTTCTGATATTGAACCAGAAATATTGCTGTTCCCAAGGCTCTTGGGTTCAAGGCCCTGAACTGTTTCCATTAGGACCTGAGGGGAGATGGTACTCTAGATAGATGGTGGTGATAGTTATTTCACTTGTCTGGGACTGGCTATCTCCTGCCTTTCCTTCAAGATGCTTTATATATCTTCAACTAAGCTTACTTGCCTTCTCTGAATGACAATTGATGGAAATCATTTGTCCCTTTTCTATAAGAGGAGTGTCCCCAGTTTATGGCTGTAAGAACTGGGCTGGTTGGTCTAGAGGATGCTATCTCCTTCAGGGCTCTTATCCCTGTTCAGTAGCATTGGTGGCAAATGATTAATATCTATTTTTGCATTACTTGTAAGCTCCCTGAGGGTAAAGGTATTGGGGTTTTTCTTGTTATTGTTGTTTTTTTTTCAACCTATCACATAGTAGGCAGTTAATAAATGTTTATTGATCTACATTGTCAAATTTAATTTCTCCTTAATTTTCACTAAGGAATCCAAAATCATATAACATCTATACATTTATACTTCCTGTCTTTTGCTGACATTCTCCATGAAGCCTTTTTATCTTTCTAAACTTTGGTGACTTTAGAACTTTAAGATCATAAGGCATCCTTGCATTAGAATTTTGCTATTTGTCATTGCCCTACAGTAGTGACCCCATTGACTAACATTACCTAATAATGCCTTTCTATTTCACCTTAATGATAATGAACCTTATTCTTTCACATATTTTATGATCATAGAATCATAGAGGTAGAATTTATCTTAGAGCTCTAAGTCCCTTTTTATGCTTATGAAGAAATTGAGAATCAGATATTAATGAAATGCTTAAAAGTCACACAAGCAGCAAATGGTGGGGTCAGGATTTGAATTAGATTCCCCAATACCAAATACAATATTTTTTCACTACACTCAATTGCCTTGAGTCATAGTATGTTATAATTGAGCAATAGTGACCTTAATGATCATCTATTTTATCTCAACTTATGGATAAGAAAAATGAAGCTCATTCATTCGTTTATAACTCAATGTTGAGACTTTTTCTCTACTTCTTTGTCTTGTTTCTTGATACACTGCATACTGTAAATTTAGAGGATGCACAATTTCTCTTGCTTACCCTCTTTACCTTGGGTAGAACTGCAAACTTCCTAAATTTGCAATAATCATCCTAAATTTCCTGAATGATAGTTCTTGCATGAGTTGGGGTTGCATTTTCTTCTATGTTAAATATTTCTTGGAACATTGGAATGACGGGAAGAATTTGTGAAGCAAGGGCACTAGCTTGCTAACATTTTTGTTTCCTGGGAGGGAGCTGGGAGCCAAGACTAGGAAGAATATCATCAAAGTGTTTCTAGGAGTTAAAAAACCAGGAATTCTAACTTCATGAAGTTTATAACCTATTAGGAAAATATCATCAAGCTTGGTATCATGAAAGGCAGCATTACCATAGTCAATATTATACAAAGTCATGTCATTATACAAAGTCATTACACAAAGTCACATTCTTCCTTAGACTCTTACTAACTGTGTGGCCATGAGCTAATCATTTTACCTCTGTGTTTTTATCATTTATAAAATGAGTAACCTTATAGGTTCCTCATGGAGTAAAATCTATGATCCAATAGCTTTAATACATACTATTTTATAGGTACGGATTCGAATGATCATAGGGGTAAGTGACATTTCCCAGTTAATTGTGACAATGAGGTCATGAGATTTTGTACTTTTTAGATTTAGAGCAGTTGCATTCATAACTTGTAATGGGTATATGAAACCTTAAGCAGCTCATACTCTAAATGGCCCATTTGTTCTTGTAAAGGATTCATTGAATCATAGCATTTTAGATCTAGAACTGAAGGAGAACTTAATCTGGTCCTCTCATTTTTGCAGATAAGGAAACTGGAATAGAGAAATTAAATAACTTTCCACACCGACAGGAAGCATTAGAAGCAGAATTTAAACTGTAGTCTTCTAACTCAAGATCTAGTGTTTTTTGTTTGTTTTGTTCTTTTCCATTGCACTACAGTTCATCCCTTTCATCCTTTGATACACTGATATAAACAATGTATAAAGAAACATTTATTTTTATTTTTCATTTAGTTGTTTCAAAGTGCCCCAATCAGATATTACACACGCACACACACACACACACACACACACACACACACACACACACACATACTATTGGGTAAATGAATACTTAACCATTTCCCTGGTGGTCTTAAAAATTATAAGAAACTCTGAAGAGATATAGCTTAGATTAAGTAGAGAGGAACTCAATCACTGAAGAATCATATTGCTTAGAGAAAAGATCCAGCTATGTAGAAAGAATACAATTCTTCAAAATAATTTTTCAAACATTTTGAGGATAATAAAAGGAAAGAAGGCATATTTCTCTCTCCTCCCAACATGGACAATAGCTATGCCATCTCAGAGTGGAGCAACTTGCCCAGTAAGGAAGAAACCCCATTTGGGATTTTCTTGGCAAAGATATTGGAATAGTTTACCATTTCCTTCTTCAGCTCATTTTAGAGATGAGGAAACTGAGGCAAATAGCATTTAGTGAGCTGCCCAAGGTCATACATCTAGTAAGTGTTTGAGGCTAGATTTGAAGTCATGTTTTGACTATAGGCAGGGCACTCTATACATTTCACCACATACCTTCCCTACTTACATTTAGTTGTAATAAAACTTATGATTTTATTTGCTACTTGTGAAAGCTTAATTTTGTTACTCTTACCAAATAGCTGTGCACTGGGTGATTTTGTTATAGCCACAGGGACTCATGAAATATTGACTATTAAGATACAGAGGGCATGCAATCTGTTTAAATAGGAGAGGAGAGCACTCGTGCTGACAGAATCACAGATCTTGGAAAGTAAATTCATTTTTAACAACAACATATATATAATGCCCTAAGTTTTATAAAGTCTTTTATATACTTTATCTCATTTATCTTCACACAACTCCTTTAAGATGATTAGTACATTATTTTATATGAAGAAACAGAAGGAAAAAAGACATTAAATGATTCACCAAGAGTCTCACAGCTAGAATTTCTGAGGTGAGATTCATTTGCAATTCCAGGTTATAGGAGACTAAATTTTATAATACTTTTTAATGTAACAGAGTTTATGTTTCTGAGGGGGAGTTTGTAATCCTATCTATTCTCTAGTACAGTTGTTACATTACTATTGCATTAAAAATATTCTTCATAATAGAAATATATTTCCCTGAAAATAGAACCTGTCCACAGCAATACAATTTGTACAGCAGAGCAATGAATGTACAACTGCATGCATTGACCTTTAAACATCTTCCCTCTGGTAACCTGATATTCTTATTTCATTAGCCACTTCTTATTCCTCCCATACAATGTAATGTTCTGATAAACAATTCAGAAATAATTAGCTTATTAGTTAATACACTTTCCCATGTCTCATACTAGGAGAAGTTAATTGTTCTGAGTATCAGAAATTCTCTGGGATGTTCCTTTACCAATGAAGTTAATCCTTTTTTATAACAGTTTTTATTGATATGTTTTTTGTATTACATGAATGCTTCCTCCATATCCCTTTCCTTTCCATAAAGCTATGTCATGAACAAAAAAAAAATTAAAGCAAAAGAGGAAGATATTTTTAAAAATAAGCAAAACAAGTCAATATAGAAATAAAATCTAAAAACATATGTAGTGTTTAAACACTGGATTTTCCAATTCTGCAAAAAAGTGGAGTGTAGTATTATGCAGATATGTCTATATAGAAGAGGATTTTCTGTGGTAGTTATGACTTTATTGTGATTCCTGTTTTTATGCTTTACTTATTGTTGGTTGAATATTTGCAAACAATGTCAGATAATCACTGCAAGTCAGAAAAAGAAATTCTAAAAGTGAGGGATCCATAAACTCAACCTTAATGGATTCTTTTGTTGCAGAACCATTTGAATGAAAGTTAGTGTCATGTTGGGCCCAGTTGTCAAAGCTGGTAACAGAATAAACATTTCTGAGTTGGTGGGAGAATTGTCTAGCAATATTAATCTGAGCCCTGAACTTCCTTTTCTAGGGTCTTTCCTGAAACAGAAAGTCAAATAGTTAACTGCCAATGATCTGTAGCAGAAGCAGAAAGGTTAGTAAACAAGGCAGTGAAATATAGATGTTGCTATTCATTAGGATAGAGGGGGAAAGCTAGGAGCATAATAGCCAGAAAGGTCTTTACTAATAGAGAAGCAATGTCATTAGGGTGATACTGGCTAGAGAGTCGCCATGTTTGTTACATTTTAGATGCAGTTTTAAGCAGAAGGAATTTGATATAAATTATATGTTCTTGGCTCCAGCTTGGAAAGGAAAGCCATTAACTTAAAATTGAATCATCCGTTGAATTTTTATCCATCTTTTGCACCTAGAATCAGTAATATCTGATATCAAATCCTGTTTCCGGCACTAAATAGCTGTGTGATACTGGAGAAGTCATTTAACCTCTGCCTGACTTGGTTTATTTATCTGAAAAATGCGGATAATTATAGCTTATGTAATAAAATAGTATTTATAAAACTCTTTGTGAACCTTAAAAAATACATAAATGCTAGCTATTATAACAATAAGAAAGCACAACTCAAGAAACTTTATCTTTTTCGTGAGAAGCTTTTCATGATTTCTCCAGTTGGTAGTGAACTGTGCTGGTTCAAATGGTCCTTAAAATGCTTCTTCCTTATGCATTTATCTCCTAGTTTTAACTGTTTCCCTGTGTTCTCTGGTGGTAGAAAGGCAGATACAATTTTTTATCTAATCATTTAGTCCCTCTTTATTCAACTCAATGCTCCCCATATAAAAGGTACTAAAAGGTTTGTTGAATTGAATTGATTAGTCATTGGTGTGAATGGGCAATATCTTAACAGAATCTTTATACTTTGACTATAATTAAAGTTTTGATATGTAGAGTAACCAGCTTCCAATGATAAATTTGGATACTTCATAACTCTAATAAATCCATTAGAATCAAGCAGGGTGTTTATGAGTTGAGCATGGAGTGTTTTTTCAAAGTAAGTTCTAAAATTTGAAGAAATTATAAAGCAGTAGACAATAGTCAAAATAGTGTAAGTTTAAAATAAATCAGGTCTTCTTTTTCATATATTTTTCTTTAATCTTAAAATACAAATATAGGTAATTATTATTTGATGTCCTTGTTATTCTTTTAATACAGATTTATATTTTATATTTAAAGAGTTTATAGTATCCTATTCATTGTAAAATGGAATCAGTATTGGAATAAGTATACAACTGTCTCCCACTATCACATTTGGATTTTGGTCCATACATATTTCAAAATGAGTAACATTACTTTATAGTTAAATTTGTCTGCCCACTAGCCTAGTCTTTTAAATACCCTTTTTCTTGTTAAGGACCACTAATGCCATAAAATGTTTGCTAATATGTATTAATTTGTCCAATTGCAGAAAGGCACTCCTTTCCCAAATATGAAAAACATTTAGTGCCATTTAAAATAATTATGATTATTAGTTTTAAAAACCATTTTGAGAGGAGGATGGGAATAATTCTGATATTTTTCTCTGCTTTTCAGTCATCAGAGGAAGGTTTTTTTAGAGCCTAAGTGATTTTTAAAGTATTCCTTGCTTGGTTCATTTTTTTTTCACTAGTTAGATATAATCTGAAATTTTTAATGTTAATAAACCTTTATAAAAGTATGTTAACACTAGAGGTTTTTCTTTCTTTTTTCTCAATGGTTTTAGGCAGTTTTCCACATTTGGTCAAGTGTTTGTTACTGTTATTCATTTATTTCCAGTTCTTTATGACTCTTTGTGACCCCTCCTTTTTTTTTTTTAAGATACTAGAGTGATTTGCCAATTTCTTTACCAGTTTGTTTGAGAGATGAAAAAAACTGAGGGCAACAAGGGTTAAGTGACACACTCAGGGTCACATAGCTATTAAATGTCTGAGAAAGATTTGAATTCATCTTCTTAACTCTAGTCCCAGCACTCTATCTACTATATCACCTAGTTGCAGTAAGAATATTTATTTGATCAAATATAAGTTAAAAACTTTAACCTGAACTGATATTGAAATCTAAAGTTTTCCTGGAGCTATAATAAATATATTATGAACTAGAACAGATTGTCATTGGGGGGACGCTTAAACTCATAATCTTTTAGGTTTTTTCCAAATTTATTTCTAATATTCTAAGTTTGTGACTTTACAAAACCCACAATACCCCCCTTTATGGTAGTCACTTGACCTAGAAAGAGCAATGCTTTTAGAATCAAAAGACTTGGCAAAGTAATTTTCTTGAAGCACAGCCTGCCCTACTCAATCAACTCCAGTGGCTTTCTATTGCTTCTGGGATCAAAAATAAATGCCTCTATTTAGCTTTTAAAGCCTTATCCAACCTGACCCCAACCTATCTTAGCAGCCTTACTGGACATTACTCCCCTCCTCCAATTCTGCAGTCCAGCCAAACTATCCTTTCTGTTCCTCATACTATAATATACAAGAATCATGTTTCTGAAGTACTTCCTGTCCCCACCAACTTTTAGTGCCCTCCCTTTTAAGGTACCTGTATTTAACTATTTTTAATACTTTTAAATTTCTTGATTTTCTACTTAGATATATACATGTATATATGAATGTATCTCTATACATGAACATGTATATAAATATATATATATATATATATTTATAAATACATATACATATATGTATATATGTTGTTCTTTCCTGCCCTAGAATGTAAGTTCTCTGTGAGTAGGGTTTGATTAATTCTTTGTACTTGCATCCCTAGTGCCTACCATAGTGTTTGTTACATAAACAAATATTCACTGATTAATTAATTGAACCAAGACTTTGTAACTTACTGTAATATAAGGTATGTCATTTAATTTCTCTGTGCTTAATTTTCCTTGTTTGTAATAAGGGTCTTGAGCTAGATCATATCTGAGGTCCTTTAAAATTCTAAACCTATAATTCTATAAAATAATTTTCATTCTGTTGGAAAAGTAGTGTTCCAGAATTATAAAATTTCTGCACTGAAAAATGTTATTTAATTGTATTTAATTTAAATTCATAGTGATACATATTGTACTCAACAAAGCACAATCATCAAAAAATTTATATAATTTTCTCAGATTTTGTGAGAAATCATGTCATTATATGGACCTGCACTCGTTGGCAAATCCAAAAATCATCTTCAACAAGGTCACTGCTGTACCAGATCTAAAACTATATTATAAAGCAGCAGTCATCTAAACCATTTGGTACTGGCTAAGAAATAGAGCAGTCAATCAGTGGCATAGGATAGGTTATCAGGACAATCTAGGCAATAACTTTAACAATTTAGTGTTTAATAAACCCAAAGACCCCAGCTTTTGGGATAAGTACTCACTATTTAGCAAAAACTGCTGGGAAAATTAGAAACTAGTGTGGAAGAAATTAGGGCTTGACCCACACCTAACACCACATACCAAGATAAGATCTAAATGGGTTCATGATCTAGATATAAAGAGTGATAATGTAAGCAAATTAGAGGAACATAGTATAGTTTACCTTTCAGACCTGTGGAGATGGAATAAATTTATGTCCAAAGAAGATCTGGAACTCCTAATTGAACACCAGATGGATAATTTTGATTATATTAAGTTAAAAAGTTTCTGTACAAATAAAACTAATGCAGACAAGATTAGGAGGGAAGCATCAAATTGAGAAATCATCTTTACATTTTTTTTTAATATTTTTTATACATAAAGAACAATTTATTTATTTATTGCATTTATTTATTTATTTTTATTTTATTTGCATAACATATGTGTGGGTAATTCTTCAACAATAACCCTTACATAGCTTTCCATTACAAATTTTTCCCCCCAACTCCCCACCCCTCCCCTAGATGGCAGGACATCCACTACATGTTAATTATGTTAAAATTTTGGCAAATTGAATATATGTATACATATTTCCAAACTTATCATTGTTGTGCAAGAAAAATCTTATCTACACAAATGATATATCAGATAAAGGAAACACAACGTAAGCAAACATCAATCAAGGAGTATGAGAATGTTATGTTGTGGTCCACATTTCACATCCCTCTCTCTGGGTGTATATGGCTTTCTTCACTGAACAATTGGAGGTGGTTTGAAACATTTCATTGTTGAAGAGAGCCATGTCCATCAGAATTGATCATCATATAGTACTGTTGTTGCCGTGTATAATGATCTCCTGGTTCTGCTCATTTCACTCAGCATCAGTTCATGTAAGTCTCTCCAGGCCTCTCTGAAATGATCTTGCTGGTCATTTCTTACAGAACAATAATATTCCATAATATTCATATACCATAATTTATTCAGCCATTCTCCAATTGAAGGGCATCTATTCAATTTCCAGTTTCTAGCCACTACAAAAAGGGCTGCCACAAACATTCTTGCACATGTGGGGCCTTTTCCTTCCTTTATGATTTCTTTGGGATATAAGCCCAATAGAAATGCTGCTGGGTCAAAGGGTATGCACAGTTTGATAACTTTTTGAGCATAGCTCCAAATTGTTCTCCAGAATGGCTGTATCC
>JAJPUD010003368.1:60622-113964 GCA_023553655.1 Myrmecobius fasciatus | reverse complement strand
TTGGAGGTGGTTTGAAACATTTCATTGTTGAAGAGAGCCATGTCCATCAGAATTGATCATCATATAGTACTGTTGTTGCCGTGTATAATGATCTCCTGGTTCTGCTCATTTCACTCAGCATCAGTTCATGTAAGTCTCTCCAGGCCTCTCTGAAATGATCTTGCTGGTCATTTCTTACAGAACAATAATATTCCATAATATTCATATACCATAATTTATTCAGCCATTCTCCAATTGAAGGGCATCTATTCAATTTCCAGTTTCTAGCCACTACAAAAAGGGCTGCCACAAACATTCTTGCACATGTGGGGCCTTTTCCTTCCTTTATGATTTCTTTGGGATATAAGCCCAATAGAAATGCTGCTGGGTCAAAGGGTATGCACAGTTTGATAACTTTTTGAGCATAGCTCCAAATTGTTCTCCAGAATGGCTGTATCCATTCACAGCTCCACCAACAATGCATCAGTGTCCCAGCCCTCCCACATCCCCTCCAACATTCATCATTAACTTTTCCTGTCATTTTAGCCAATCTGACAGGTGTGAAGTGGTACCTCAGGGTTGTCTTGATTTGCATTTCTCTGATCAATAGTGATTTGGAGCACCTTTTCATATGACTATAAATAGTTTTAATTTCATCCTCTGAAAATTGTCTGTTCATATCCTTTGACCATTTATTGATTGGAGAACGGCTTGAATTTTTATAAATATGAGACAATTCTCTATATATTTTAGAGATGAGACCTCTATCAGAACCCTTAAATGTAAAGATGATTTCCCAATTTATTGCTTCCTTCCTAATCTTGTCTGCATTGATTTTGTTTGTACAAAAACTTTTTAACTTAATATAGTCAAAGTTATCTATCTGGTTTTCAATTACGAGTTCCAGTTCTTCTTTGGACATAAATTTATTCCATCTCCATAGATCTGAGAGGTAAACTATATTACATTCCTCTAAGTTACTTATAGTATCACTCTTTATATCCAGATCATGAACCCATTTAGATCTTATCTTGGTATGTGGTGTTAGATGTGGGTCAAGCCCTAATTTCTTCCACACTAGTTTCCAGTTTTCCCTGCAGTTTTTGTCAAATAGTGAATACTTATCCCAAAAGCTGGGGTCGTTGGGATTATCAAAAACCAAATTGCTATAGTTATTGCCTAGTTTGTCTTGTGATTCTATCCTATTCCACTGATCGACTACTCTGTTTCTTAGCCAGTACCAAATGGTTTTGATGACCACTGCTTTATAATATAGTTTTAGATCTGGTACAGCAAGTCCACCATAGTCAGCCTTTTTTTCATCAATCCCCTTGAAATTCTTGACGTTTTGTTTTTCCAAATGAACTTTGCTTCTATTTTTTCTAGATCTGTAAGATAATTTCTTGGGAGTTTGATTAGTATGGCACTAAATAAGTAAATTAGTTTGGGTAGTATTCTCATTTTTATTATATTCGCTCGTCCTACCCATGAGCATTTTAAGTTTTTCCAATTGACTAGGTCTGATTTGATTTGTGTGGAAAGTGTTTTGTAGTTTAGTTCATATAGTTCCTGATTATCCCTTGGCAGATAAATTCCCAAATATTTTATACTATCAACAGTTATTTTGAATGGAATTTCTTTTTGTATCTCTTGCTGCTGAACTTTATTGGTAATATATAAAAATGCTGATGATTTATGTGGATTTATTTTGTATCCTGCAACTTTGCTAAAGTTGTGAATTGTTTCTAGTAGTTTTTTAGTTGAGTCTTTAGGGTTCTCTATGTGTATCATCATGTCATCTGCAAAGAGTGATAATTTGGTTTCCTCATTACCTACTCTAATTCCTTTAATCTCTTTTTCTTCTCTTACTGCCAAAGCTAACATTTCTAAGACAATATTAAATAATAATGGTGACAGTGGGCAGCCTTGTTTCACTCCTGATCTTATTGGGAATGGTTCTAGTTTGACTCCATTACATATGATGCTTGCTGAAGGTTTTAAGTAGATACTACTAATCATTTTAAGGAAAGCCCATTTATTCCTATACTCTCCAGTGTTTTTAATAGGAATGGGTGTTGGATTTTATCAAAGGCTTTTTCTGCATCTATGGAGATAATCATATGGTTTTTATTAATTTGGTTATTAATATAATTGATTATGCTAATTGTTTTCCTAATATTGAACCAGCCCTGCATTCCTGGTATAAATCCTACTTGGTCATGATGTATTATCCTGGGGATGACTTTCTGTAATCTTTTTGCTAAAATCTTATTTAAAATTTTTGCATCAATATTCATTAGGGAAATGGGTCTATAGTTTTCTTTCTCAGTTTTCTCCCTACCTGGTTTAGCTATCAGCACCATATCTGTGTCATAGAAGGAATTTGGTAGTACACCTTCTTTCCCTATTTTTTCAAATAGTTTATATAGTATTGGGATTAATTGTTCTTTGAATGTCTGGTAAAATTCACATGTAAATCCATCTGGCCCTGGAGATTTTTTCTTAGGGAGTTGATTAATAGCTTGTTCTATTTCTTTTTCCCGAAATAGGGCTATTTAAATAATTTATTTCCTCTTCTGTTAATCTGGGCAATCTATATTTTTGTAGATAGTCCTCCATTTCATTTAGATTATCAAATTTATTGGCATAAAGTTGGGCAAAGAAACTCCTAATTATTACTCTAATTTCCTCTTCATTGGAGGAAAGTTCTCCCTTATCATTTTTGAGACTAATAATTTGATTTTCCTCTTTCCTTTTTCTAATCAAATTAACTAAAGGCTTATCTATTTTGTTGGTTTTTTCATAAAACCAACTCTTACTTTTATTTATTAATTCAATAGTTTTCTTATTTTCAATTTTATTGATCTCCCCTTTAATTTTCAGAATTTCCAATTTGGTATTTAATTGAGGGTTTTTAATTTGGTCTTTTTCTAGCTTTTTTAATTGTAAGCCCAGTTCATTAATCTTCTCCTTCTCTGTTTTACGCAAGTAAGCATCTAGAGATATAAAATTACCCCTTATAACCGCTTTAGCCGAGTCCCACAAATTTTGGTATGTTGTCTCATTGTTGTCATTCTCCTGGATGAAATTTTCGATTGTGTCTATAATTTGCTCTTTCACCCATTCGTTCTTCAGGATTAGATTATTTAATTTCCAAATAACTTGTGGCCTATTTTCTCCTGGCCTTATATTACATGTGAGTTTTATTGCATCATGATCTGAGAAGGATGCATTTACTATTTCTGCTTTTCTGCAATTGATTTTGAGGTTTTTATGCCCTAACACATGATCAATTTTTGTATAAGTTCCATGAACCCCTGAGAAAAAAGTATACTCCCTTCTATCACCATTCAATTTCCTCCAGAGATCTATCATACCTAACTTTTCTAGCCTTTTGTTAACCTCCCTAACTTCTTTCTTATTTATTTTGGAATTTGATTTATCTAATTCTGAGAGAGCAAGGTTGAGATCTCCCACTAGTATAGTATTACTGTCTATTTCTCCTTGCATCTCTCTTAACTTCTCCTCTAGGAATTTGGATGCTATACCACTTGGTGCATATATGTTAAGTATTGATACTGCTTCATTGTCTATGGAACCCTTTAGTAAAATGTAGTTCCCTTCCTTATCTCTTTTAATTAGATCTATTTTTGTTTTTACTTGATCTGAGATAAGGATTGCTACCCCTGCCTTTCTTTGTTCACCTGAAGCATAGAAGATTCTGCTCTAGCCCTTTACCTTCACTCTGTATGTATCTCTGTGTTTTATATGTGTTTCTTGTAAACAACATATTGTAGGATTCTGGCTTTTAATCCAGTCTGCTACCCGCTTCCGTTTTATGGGAGAGTTCATCCCATTCACATTCACAGTTAAAATAACTATATCTGTATTCCCTGCCATCTTATTTACCCAGAGTTATGATTTTCTCTTCCCTTTCCCCTCTCTCCCTTCCCCCCTCCCCAGTACTTTGCTCTTGATGACCACCTCTCACCAATAATCCTCCTCCATTTAGAGTCCCTCCCTCCCCTTTATACCTTTCCCCTAATCCTTCTATTAGTTTATCCCTTTCCTTTTCTCCCCTCCCTCCTACCTTCCCACAAGGAGGGTCAGGCCTTTCTTTGAAGCCAAATGTGTCTGATATACTCTCTTAGAGTCCAATCTAATGAGAGTAAGGTTTACACAATACTCCTCGCTCTCCCTTCTTTCCCTCAATTATATTAGATCTTCTATGTCTCTTTATGAGATTTTGCCTCTTTTTACCTCCTTTATTTTTACTTTATTTTGCCTCCTTTCCCCCTTCCCCCTTTTTCTTTTTCAGTATGGTATCCCTTCCACCTCTAATTTCTTTTCCATTATTATCAAAGAAAAATCAAATTATACTGCCATTCTTTAAAGGATACCTATAGTAGAAATATAGTTCTCAAGAGTTTTCCTTTTTACCTTTTTATGTTTCTCTTGAGTTCTCTATTTGGAGGTCAAATTTTTTGTTCAGATCAGGTCTTTTCATTAGAAATAGGTGAAATTCTCCTGTATCATTGAATGACCATCTTCTTCCCTGGAAGATGATGCTCATTCTAGCTGGATAACTTATTCTTGGCTGTAATCCAAGTTCTTTTGCCTTTCGGAATATCTGGTTCCAGGCCCTTGGATCCTTTAAAGTGGAAGCTGACAGATCCTGTGTAATTCTAATGACAGTTCCTCGGTATTTGAACTGTTTCTTTCTAGCTGCTTGCAATATCTTTTCCTTGGTGCGATAGTCCTGAAATTTGGCCACGATATTCCTTGGGGTTTTAATTTTGGGGTCTCTTTCTGGAGGTGATCGGTGAATTCTTTCAATGCCAATTTTGCCTTCTGATTCTAAAACATCAGGGCAATTCTCTTTCATGATTTCCTGGAAGATAGCATCCAGGTTCTTTTTTTTCATCGTGGCTTTCAGGGAGCCCGATAATCCTTAAATTGTCTCTCCTGGATCTGTTTTCCAAGTCAGTTGTTTTTCCTAGGAGATATTTCATATTTTCTTCTATTTTTTCATTTTGTTTTTGTTTTTGTTTAACTGATTCTTGAAGTCTTATTGAGTCATTTACTTCTATTTTTTCAATTTTAATTTTTAAAGTATTATTTCCTTCAGTTATCTTTTTTTAGCTCCTTTTGTAGCTGGCCAATTGAATTTCTTGATTCAATGCATTCTTTTTCCATTTTGCCAGTTTTATTTTTCAGTGAATTGTTGTCTTTTTCCAATTCACCAATTTTGTTTTTCAGTGAATTGTTGTCTTTTTCCAATTCACCAATTTTGTTTTTCAGTTCACCATTTTTATTTTCCAGTGAATTGGTGATTTTTTACAATTCACCAATTTTGTTTTTCAGTGAACTGTTTTCTTTTTCCAATTCACCAGTCCTATTTTCCAGTTTTTGATATTTCTGTTGCCCTGATCTCAATTTATTTCCCCATTCTTCTTCTAGCTCTCTTTTGAGATTCTCAATGCAATCATCCAGGTAAGCCTTCTGAAAGGGAGACCAACTTAAGTCTGCCTTTGTGGCTTCATCTGGGATTGTTTTCATAATGTCAGGATCTGGGGACTGTTCTATTTTTTCTCCGTAAAAGCTTTCTATGGTGAGAGCTCTCTTCTGCTTCTTGCTCATGATTTAAAGTTGGGATATTGGTCAAAAGCAGAGAAAACTGCAACAATTTGTATTTGCCCTGGGGCAGTTTGCCGAGTTTACTTCTGGTCTGAGGCTGGTCGGGCTAGATTCGTACTAGGACCACGTTTTCAGCTGCTCTCGATCCACCCTTTACCAAAGGCAGATCTGCCAAAGCACCTGCCCGCAAGCAGAGCAAAGTGGCCCAGGAGTCTCCCAGGGGCTTCCTGGGTGCCTAAAATCTGCCCCTCTATCGCAGCCCTGACTTCAGCCCCGGCTGGAGTCTGATTGTGACCAGCCGCCGATTTCTCCTGAGGCTAACCTTCTCCGGAGTTCTTTCAAGGTAGATTTTT
Source organism: Myrmecobius fasciatus (assembly GCA_023553655.1). Taxonomy (NCBI): domain Eukaryota; kingdom Metazoa; phylum Chordata; class Mammalia; order Dasyuromorphia; family Myrmecobiidae; genus Myrmecobius; species Myrmecobius fasciatus. The sequence continues at coordinate 107,995 of JAJPUD010003368.1, read as the reverse complement.
GATAGAAGTGCATTGTAGTCCAAATGTTTGGCGGGTCCCTCACTCAAAAACCAGTTTGAAGGCTCACTTTGTCTGGGTCTGAGGGAAGGTCCCAGGAGTTCACAGAGAAAGCTGTCTGCAGTTCGCCATCTTGGCTCCGCCCCAATCATCTTTACATTTAATGGTTCTGATAAAGGCCTCGTTTCTAAATTATATAGAGAATTGTCTCATATATATAAGAATTCAAGCCACTCTTCAATAGGTAAGTGGTCAAGGGATATGAACAGACAATTTTCAGATGATGAAATTAAAACCATCTCTAGTTATATAAAAAGTTGCTCCAAATCACTACTGATCAGAGAAATGCAAATTAAGACAACTCTGAGGTACCACTACACACCTGTCAGATTGGCTAAAATGACAGGAAAAGTTAATGATGAATGCTAGAGGGGATGTGGGAAAACTGGGACACTGATACATTGTTGGTGGAACTGTGAATGGATCCAACCATTCTGGAGAGCAATTTGGAGCTATGCTCAAAAAGTTGTCAAACTGTGCTTACCCTTTGACCCAGCAGTGTTTCTACTGGGCCTATATCCCAAAGAGATCTTAGAGGAATGAAAGGGACCCACATGTGCAAGAATGTTTGTGGCAGCCCTTTTTGTAGTGGCTAGAAACTGGAAACTGAAGGGATGCCCATCAATTGGAGAGTGGCTGAATAAATTATGGTATATGAATGTTACGAAATATTATTGCTCTGTAAGAAACAACCAGCAAGATGATTTCAGAGAGGCCTGGAGAGACTTGCATGAACTGATGCTGAGTGAAACGAGCAGAACCAGGAGATCATTATACACAGCAACAACAGTATTACATGATGATCAATTTTGATGGACATGGCTCTCTGCAACAAAGAATTGTCTCAAACCAGTTCCAATTGTTCACTGAAGAAAGCCATATACACCCAGAGAGAGGGATATGAAATATGGACCACAACATAATATTTTCATGCTCTCTATTGATATTTGCTTGCATTGTGTTGCCTTTCTCTGATTTTCTTTTTTTTTCCCTTGTAGATAGGATTTTTCTTGCACAACTTGTCAAGTATTTCAACATTATTAACATGTAGTGGACTTCCTGCCATCTAGGGGAGGGGAGGGGACTGGGGGTAAAATTTGTAATGGAAAGCTTTGTAAAGATCAATGCTGGGGAACTACCCATACATATGTTATACAAATAAAAAGCTTTAATAATAAAAAAAAGAAACATGCTCAGAGGTACTTCCTCTCACTGAAGTTTTCCAATAAATACATATTGCACAGTTAGAACATTTAATATGTGGCAGATACAGTGCTCCGTGCCAAGAACAAATATTCAAGCAGATAGGCTAGTTCTTGTTCTCAGGGACCCTATATTTGAACTAGGGGAAGATAACAGACAGGAGAGCTGAAGGGAATGGTGCATAGAGACAAGGTGTAGAGGTGGCTAGGAAGTGATGGGGATGACCACTAGTCCAGAACAGAGCAGAGAAGATTCTTCTTTTAGGTATGAATTGGATTAGGTCCCTTCTAGCAGAGGAATTCTGTCTGGGATTCTAAAATAGACCCTTTTCCTCCAATGGATTTTTAGCTTATTGAGCTGATATTTCTCTTCCAGGGAGTTAAGTGAGTCTTGGGGGGTACAGTGAAACTGCCATATAAACTCAGAAATAGGTAACTGACTGAGATTCATTTTACAATAAAATATTTTGTCTGGGCTAAAAAAAAAAAAAAAAACAATGGCAAGGTCACTCAAATCTTCTGACAAAGTTCCATTTTTAAGAGGAAAATAGTCATGGTGTGATGTCCAAGTTCTAAGAAGTTCATTCAAAATTAGCCCCAATACTTTATTGTTATACTGCATACTTCATTTTTCTTTTTCAGCTCAATCCTATCTCATGCTTATCAGGTTAAAAAGTTTCTTTAGGTTAGAGACCATGATTCTTAATCATGAAGATAAGATAATTATGATGAATCAAGTGGGCAGCAAAATTGTGACCAATCTCTTCAGTGTTTGATAGGAAAAAAAAAAAAAACACTTCTTTTCCCTCTTCTTAGATTGAGCATAATGTCTGAAGAAGGGCCCACTATAAGAAAATCAGAGTTATTACTGTAAAAGGTACTGGCCAGAGTGTGTTCATTATTGCATAAGCAGACAGGAAGAATGGAGCTAGAAATGAAGTGCACTTGAAACTGAAACTTAAAGGAAAAAAAAAAAAAAACACTAGTAGCTCAGAACTATGAGACTAAAGAGGAACCCTATAAAGCACAATGTTCTTTTCTCTAAAATAACAAATTCCCATTCTTGTTATCTACTTTCTTAGTATCTCTGTCCTCATTAATTGTGTTCTGGGTGATTGATTCAAAGGAGTACATGCACTAAGCACATGTATTTATCGGATCTATAGTTTAAATGCAGAATATTGAACTATCTGCACTTTGAGCACAAGTATTTTCATCATCAAGTAGAAGCTTGATATTCCTGTAAATGTTGATAGAAACTCCTTTTCTCTTCATAAATTCATTTTTATTAAACATCATAAACCTTCTAGGGTTAATAGAAACTATATATTTTGAGGGGTTACCTTTTGCTTGAATTTGAAGTAGGAAGGAGGCTTATGAATAAAACTCTTAAGCAGGATTAAACATTCCTTTAAAAAACATTTCCCTTTATTCCAGTTGCTTCAAAACCATGTTTTCCACTGGAAAATGTCTATTGTTCTGTTATAAAAAGATTCTGTTCTCAGAAGATTTTTTTCCTAAGACCACGATCTCCAAACTTTGTTAATCAAACACTGCATTTGAATCTTGATTTTTTGAAAATGATTGTGATACACCCATTTAAAAGTCTAGCTTCAAGTTCAGTTTATTTCCATTACTTAATTTTATAGTTGACATAGCAAAACAATAACAACAAAACTCCTCCAAATGCACAGATGTAAATGAAAGATGTGCATCATAAGCCATATTAACTAAATAGTGATACTAGTTTTTCATATGTATCTCCCAATTATGGATATTTTTTTTTGAAATTTGAATAGGTTTGTGTGTGTATGTCTTGGGTGGGGGTTAGAAAGGGAGAGAGGAGTTGAGGATGATTCTTTCTTTTGTAGAAAACTGGGGGAATGACAGGTTGATGGCACAAGGAAGTTGAGAGGATGTCTAAAGAGAAAGACAATGAATTTAATTTTGAACATATTGAATTTGAGATACCTACCTATTGGATTCAGTTCAAAAGTCAGTTGGAGATGTGAGACTGGAGGTCAGTAGAGAGATTACAGCTGGATAAATAAATCTGAAAGTCATCAGTATAGAGATAAATCTTTGGGAGCTGATGAGATTGCCAAGTGATGTAGTTGGCAGGGAGAAGACAACAGAGCCCTGGAAAAAAAGTCCTTTGGGATATCTATGGTTAGAAAGCATGCCTTGGATAATAATAAAGCAAAGCAGACTTAGGAAGAGCTACCTGACAAGTAGGAGAAGAACCAGGAGAAAATGGTATCCTGAAAGCCTAAAAACAAAGGAATATATAGGAGGAGAAAGTGATCAACAGTAACAATAGTCAAGAAGTATCAGGATTGGGAAAAGTTAATTGGATTTGGCAATTAAAAGATTACTGATAACTTTGGAGAGAGAAGTTTTTGTGGGAATTATGAAGTTTAAGAGTTAATAAGAGAGTGAAAGGAAAGGAAGTAGACATGTCCATTGTATATTGACTTCCTCTATATGTTTAACCATATAAGACAGGAGAAAAGTAAAACAATAGTTAGTGGAGATGGAAGGATGAAAATGAGGGCTTTTGAGGATGAAGAAGTTTGAGTATATGGTAGACAGGATAGCAGCCAGTAGGCCGAGAAAGATTAAAGATAAGGGAGACAGTATGAATAACAAAGAGATCATTCTGCTGGATAAGATGGAATGGGGTGTGATTGCTTGTGTATATGGAAGGATTTGCCTTGACAAGAAGGGCAACTTTATTATGTGAAACATAAATGAAGGGAAGAGCTAGTGACAAGGTTTCTGAATGATATAACCAGGAAGGGAGAAGAGGGACTTCTGACAAATGGCCTCATTTTTTTTTTCATTAAAATATAAAGCAATATTTGCAGCTTGATAGTGTGGGGGAGAAAGAAGTATGAGAAATTTTAGGAGGGATTAGAAGTTTTGGAAGATCCATTGTTGCTAAGTGAGAAAATGAATTGATTAGGGAGTTGTAGAAGCATTGCGTAGTATTTTAGCATAGAGCTAATTTGAGATTCTATAACATGCATCTATAATGGACCTGTATGATTTTCTCCATCCTTTGAACAGTAGCATATGTATATGAGCAAAAGCAATAGATGGTGGCAGTGATTGAAGGTTGTAGCTTGGTGGGACATAATGAATGATGTGATAAAGGGATATTTAGAGGACATTGCAAAGTTGAATCAGATCATGAAGGAGTCTAGTTGGGGAAAGAAAGAGAATGTGACATGCAGAGGCAATGGCTTAGGAGAAAACTGAAGGTGGAGGGATTAGAGATCATGGTGTAGAATACAAAAAGTAAGGTTAGGTATCAAAAGGCAGAGGGAGAGATGACTATTTAGTTTGGTTTTTCCTGGGTATAGATTGAGGGAAGAAGAGCATCAAAGACATCAAATGAAAATGCATTGAACATCTGTCTTACTTTTTTCAATCCTAATATTTTCTTTCCCTAACACAATGGATTTGCTTGCAATACTCCCTGGAATAAAAATATCTTATTTTGGTTACAAGTGTCCTAAGGTACTTCCTGATGCATGCTTGAGATTTATATATTAAAAAAAATAAAACATGCTATCTATCTCATAGAACTATTGTGAAGAAACTACTTTATACAGTACAAAGGGATTCAAAAGAGAAGTAGAGTTATTGTGGTGAATCATCTTGAAGAATAAGTTTATTAAGAAGTCATGTCAGGATATTCTCCTTTTCTTTTTGTTAAATGGTTACTTAAAGTGAGAGTCACCAAGTTGTCATGGCTAGATTGGCTGTGGAGTTAGGAAGTCTTGAGTTCAGTTACTGCCTTTGACGTGGACTAGCAAATCTCTAAGGCTATCAGTTACTGCTGAATTTTTTAGCTTTTCATTTGATTGAAAATGTGGAGGAGGGGAGAATTTACAAATACATTAAGACCTAGAGATAGGAATCAATTACATTCACCAAGGATTTATTGAGTATCTACTTTGTGCCAGGAATGCTACTGCTAGCTAAGCAGTAGGAAATATAAACATGAGCTAAACTAGTACAGGACAAATACAGAGTTTAAATGTAGTTTATTGGGAATAGCAGTAACTCTTGGTGAGGAGAGATGAGGAAAGACACATGAATGCCATATCCATAGTATATCTGGATTTCAGCAAAATATTTAATAATATCTCCCCAACATCTTTGTGCATCAGATTAAGTCAATCTCAATTGGAAGAGAGAACAGTGAAGTATATTTTAAACTGAATTAATGAGAGGGAGTCAAATAGTAGTGCTTAATCTTATCCTGGGAAAGTGTCCAGTGGAATGATGGAGAACATTGTCTTTTTCTTCAGTACATTAAAAATTTTATCAGTTATTTGACTGAAGATATAAAAGGCATGCTCTTTGCAAATTTGCAAATGATTAAAAACTGGAGGAGGTAGCTAATATGTTAAAAACAAACTTAGAATCCCCAAAGATTTAGAAATGTTGAAACAAAGGGTGATGTCAAAAAATTAATTTAAACAGTATAATTAGAAAATCCTGCACTTGGGTTCAATGAAGCAATTCTCAAAACCTATAATGGGGCAAATGTGGCTTTCAAATACACGTGAAAATGTGTGTTAACAATGTGAATTGGCAGCCCTCCAAAAAAGCTAATTTAAATGTTGGTTACCTTAATAGAAATACAGCATAATCACTGAGAAAGCTTCTGTATTCCATCCTAGTCAAGCCACAGCTGAATTGTGTTTAGGAATGGGTGCCACATTTTAAAAGGCAAGTTGGATCATGTCTACAGAAAAAAATAATAATAGTGAGAGGATGAAAATAAGCAATACATAAACCTGGCTAAAAGAATTTAGCGTGCTTAACCTGGAAAACACTTAAGGAGGATTTGACAGACACGTTCACATTTGAAACTTTTTCATTTGGAAAGATGAGACTTGTTTTGTGTGGCCCTGGAGTTTCTATAAATCAGGATCAGTGGGGAAAAGTAAAAGAAAGGCATATTTAGGCTACATATAAAGAAAACACTTTCCAACAGGTAAAGTAGAACCCACCCTTGTTTCCCTCCCCCACTCTCTTCCCAAAAGGAAAAGCATTAGATATTATAACATCCCTGGAAGTCTTTCAATAGAGTTTTAGAATGGTTTAAATAAGACTACAATAATTGGACTTCAACTCTAATTGTATGATACTTATAAACCTGTTATATTATTTTTATCGTTATGAGTTATGACACAAGTAGTACACCTAAGTTATCTACTTCAAGATATTAAGAGAAATTGAGGAAAGTCTTCAGTATCTGGAGTATATTCCTTACAACAAATTTGTGGGAGAACATGATAAGAATTACATAGGATTATTCAGCCATTGATGATGTGTGATCTACATTGTTACAAGGATTACCTATGTCACTGAAATCACAGAAATTTTTAGGATATTCTGTTAGAACTCTGGAGATGATCCTTGTTTTATGACAAAGAGATTCTTAACCTGGGGATCTGTCAGTAGATGTTCAGAGGGTCCATGAACTTAGGTGAAGGTAATTTTCATTAATATTTCAATATAATTTGGTCCTGGACTATATTAAAGCAGCTTCTTTGGGGCTGCCTACAACTAACAAAGATCAAGAGTGTCTGTCATAGCTGAGATGATTTTCTTTTAAGGAAAGGAAATAGCAAGGTTGGGGAAATCTTTGTGAGATAGATCATTGAGCCTGTGGATGTTTATGTTTTCTGGTGGCTTTCTCTATGACCTGTCCCTAAGGAAATTATATATGCCTTAGATCTTGGGTACCAAAATTACTGAAGGGTGATACAATGGTACACTGATAAAGTGATGAGAGATTACACGAATTCCATTCTCTCCTCTCTTACTATGTGTGTGATCTTGAAAGAGTTATTTAATTTTCTTGTACTTCATTTTCCTTACCTGCAAAATGAGGAGTTTAATTAGTTTTCTTATTATTCTACATTGGGGCAGCTAGGAGGCCCTTTGGATATAGAGCTACGGATAGGGTCAAAAAGACTTCTTTTCCTGAGTTCAAATCTGGCCACAGACATTTGCACTATCCCTGGGCAATTCCTGTTTGCCTCAGTTTCTTCATCTGCAAATAAGCCAGAGAAGAAAATGGCAAATCTCTCCATTATCTGTTCAAAGAAACCCCAAATGGACTCATGAAGAGCTGAATATGACTCAAATAGCTCAACAATAATTCTACATTTATTATTATTATTATTCAAGTAGTTCTTGGACATAATGTCATGTATATAAATATAAGCATATATATATATATATACAATCATATTAGCCTAGTTCAGAAATACTGACAAACCAGAGACATTTGTTAGGAATAACTAACATTTATCCCAGAATTAGCTGATGATTCCTTGAAATTCAGATAAATTCACTTCACACTAATTACCCCTAGATTAAGATTTATATGGAAACAAGTGTTTTATTTAATGGAAGACTAGTGCAAGCGTGCTTTACCAAATGTACATGATGAAACAAGATAGAAAGAACAATGAAAGCTTTTGAAAAACACATCGCAAATTGTCAGTTCAATAAATGTTACTAATGAAAAGTTACTTTTTTTCCGATAAAAGTCTCATTTCTTTTTTTTTTTCTTTTTTATTAAAGCTTTTTATTTGTATAACATATGTATGGGTAGTTCCTCAGCATTGATCTTTACAAAGCTTTCCATTACAAATTCTACCCCCAGTCCCCTCCCCTCCCCTAGATGACAGGAAGTCCACTACAATGTTAATAATGTTGAAATACTTGACAAGTTGTGCAAGAAAAATCCTATCTACAAGAAAAAAAAAAAGAAAATCAGAGAAAGGAAACACAATGCAAGAAAACCTCAATAGAGAGCATGAAAATGTTATGTTGTGGTCCATATTTCATATCCCTCTCTCTGGGTGTATATGGTTTTCCTCAGTGAACAATTGGAACTGGTTTGAGACAATTCTTTGTTGCAGAGAGCCATGTCCATCAGAATTGATCATCAGGTAATACTGTTGTTGCTGTGTATAATGATCTCCTGGTTCTGCTCATTTCACTCAGCATCAGTTCATGCAAGTCTCTCCAGGCCTCTCTGAAATTGTCCTGCTGGTCATTTCTTACAGAGCAATAATATTCCATAACATTCATATACCATAATTTATTCAGCCACTTTCCAATTAATGGGCATCCATTCAGTTTCCAGTTTCTAGCCACTACAAAAAGGGCTGCCACAAACATTCTTGCACATGTGGGTCCCTTTCCCTCCTCTAAGATCTGAAAAGTTACTTTTAAAAATCTTTATATTCACATAATACTTTAAAGTGTGCAAAGTGCTTTTGTCACAACAACCCTATAGTTGGAGTATTTTTTAAATTGTTTTATCTTTAATGTGCACCAGACAACATATTGTATAAGCTTTTTGTAGGCATGAAGATGGGCATCATGAGCCAAGTTATAACTTTTGAGGCATGCTCTCTAAACCCTTAAACTTGTAATAATGAATAACTCGAGATATCTGTCCCTTTTCATCACATTTCACTAGTTTTGTTGATGGGAACTTTTCTTTTCATTGCTCCCACTTGAATATTTTTGGATGATAGATAGCAGTACCAAGTCCTGGGATCATCAGACATTCCCATAATGGTGAGTCCTGGAAGAATTTGGAATAGCATCTTAGTTAAATAACCAATAACACCTAGCTGGTGTATTTTTTTTTACAATTCAGAAATCCTTTTTATTTGAAGGTTTCTTGTGATTAAAGTGCATTTATTAGTGGACATTTTTTTAAAATTTTATTTGCATAACATATGTGTGGGTAATTCTTCAACAATAACCTTTACATAGCTTTCCGTTACAAATTTTTCCCCCCAACTCCCCACCCCTCCCCTAGATGGCAGGATATCCACTACATGTTAATTATGTTAAAATATTGGCAAATCGAATATATGTATACATATTTCCAAACTTATCACTGCTGTGCAAGAAAAATCTTATCTACACAAACGATATATCAGATAAAGGAAACACAATGTAAGCAAACATCAATCAAGGAGTATGAGAATGTTATGTTGTGGTCCACATTTCACATCCCTCTCTCTGGGTGTATATGGCTTTCTTCAGTGAACAATTAGAGGTGGTTTGAAACATTTCATTGTTGAAGAGTAGCTGGTGCATTTTTAAATATGAAAGTTTCATATATGAAAGGCTAAAGTGCTTGCATGGCTTTTGATAGTTTTGAAGTGCTGATTTTATGATGGGAACCTTGCTTCTCCTGAGTTTTAAATACAGAGCTTCCATTCCATGTTGAAGTGTATGGGAGTGAGAGAAAATACAAAGAATATATAAGATTAAATGAATTATACTGTGAAATAAATACTACATTAATTGAAAAAACTGCAAAAAAATAAACTTGTCTTTTAAAAATCAGGTTCTTAAAAATATTTAGAAATATCAAATTGAATGATTCTCAGAGTGAAAGAAAACGGAGACACAAACTATGGATTGATTTTACACAGCAGGAGACAAAATGTTTTCCTCTTCAACTTGAAAAATTATGCAAAATCTTTTATAGGTTTATGGCTATGTCTTTTGATCAATGTTCTATTTGGCATGGGTATCCTAGGTGATAATTTTTGAAGGACACAACAAATAATTGAATAATTTAGCTATTTTCATTGAAATTATAGGAAATCTAATTAGATACGTTTGATCAGGATCTCCAGTTCTTTACCACCAAAAGAAGATCTGAATTTGGGAAATAGATAAGAAACAATATCATGACTCAGATCTGAATGAGTGCTCATCTTTTCCCATTATTAATCAGGCTGGCACATTCAAAGAATTGATAATGGTACTTGATATTTCTGGTTAGGGATTCTTTGGACTGAAGTTGGAGAATAATGTTGTGCTCACTAGATCCATAGTCAAAAAAGAAATAGATAAAGAAGTGCACCCATCAAGATAAAGAAGCAGGAATTGAGAGAGATGTTTAAAATATTTAGACTGAAGGGAAAAAAAAGAGAAAAAAATAAGCATGGGATTTCCTCCAGAGAAATATTCTTCAACCACTTTTGAAGATTGCATTTCATGTGATTTTATGAATTTATTTTCCAGGAATCATATGCCCCCTCCCTTTCATAGGAAAGAGACTCAATTTCTCATTCTGGGCTCTTTGGAAGAAACTTTCTACATTTCAAGAAGAGGAATCTTCTCTTTAAAAACTGACAGTCATTACTTAATACTGAGAAATCTGTTTGCATTCCTGAAAGAGAAAAGAAAATCTGCTGAGACTAAATGAAGATGTCTCATACTATACTTAGCTCAAAATGACAACCCCATATCATAATTTCTCATGAGTAACTTAATCACACCATAGTGACATCTAAAATTCAGTTGTTGCCAAATTTAAATTGATGACTGTGTTGTACCAATGTGCAGTACATCTTCAATTATGGGGGCAAATGTAGATGGGTCTAGGGAGCATGGTCCTGGTTTCTTTCTCTGGGAGAAATTTCTATATTGGTACCAAAATGTTTCAAAATGACATTTTTAATTAAAATTTAAAAAGTAAGCATATATGTAGATAAAGAGGGCTGTTAATTAATTAAATGAGATGGTCCTTTATGAGTCGGTCCCCCCATGGACTATCTACCCTTGGCTTGTCCTTGCTACTTATAAAAAAATTGGATTTATAATGAACCTCCATGAATCATCCTCCGATTTGTGATAGCAAATAAAACTGCAGCATGTTTAGGTTTTTTTGATATGAAAGAAACTTCAATAAAAGGAAGTTTTATATTGAGTTTTCCTATTCTATAATGTGGCATTAAACTTTAGTTTTCAGACATTTTAATAACTAATGGATTCTAGGGGAATTTGGACCTTAGTGAATTCATTTGCTTAACTTATGGACACATGGCTTAATTTCATTTTTTTGTTCATAATTATCTACTTATGATGGCATTCCATCATTTTTAATCATAAGTCTTCCATGTACCTCAAGTAAAATCTCTCTTTTGGTCATTTGAGTTCAGAAATAGCAATTAAAATGATTGAAGTGAACAATCCTTGAAGCTCTTTTCTAAAGGTCCAGGAAAGCACTAAAAAAATCCAGACTTTATCTACTCTGCATGATAAATTGAGATTGTTGTAGCTATAAAGATATAAGATTAAAAATTCCTTTGGGAATTTCCTAATCTTAATTACCTCCATTTCCCCCAAAAAGCATTTTAAAATAAGTTTTCCATTAATCTTTACTAATCCAGACTGAATATGCTTGAAATAGGCACATTCACTCTCAATATAGGTTCCAAACATTTAATTCAATTTAGAATCTAAAAGTTCTCTCTTTTTTTTTCAATTTACTTCAATTTATTGTTTTTCTTGGTACAGGAGGGGAAAAAAGAAAAGCTTATAGTTTTTCCTTCAGTAAAAGAGTCATCACAATTACCTCAGTTATTACTAATTAGGATATTGATTATTTCCTATTACATTTTCCTTAATTACTAATGTTTGCATATAGTGCTTTAAAGTTTTCACAGCATTTTACCACAAATATAATCTTATTTTATCTTCATAAAAACCCTGGGATGTTGGTTTTATTGTTATTTACATTATAATATATTAATATATATAATATAATAACATATATGTATACTATAATAAATTATTATTATTCCCATTTTCACAAATGAAGAAACTGAGGCAGAGAGAATATAGAAAGAGAGAGAGAGAGAGAGAGGTGAAGTGATTTACTCTGATTTACATATCTAGGAAATATCTTTTTTTTATGAAGAAAGGTTTTTATTATTCTTTTTCTTGACCCACAGGACATAAGGATAATCTATTGCTGAATTCTTTGGAGGAAAAAATGACTTCATGGTTATAAAATTTCTAATATCTGAGAGAGAGTACTGCTTGGTATAAATATAGGATAGAGAGCTAAAAATCAAGAGACCTGGATTCCAGTTCCAACTTTGTCATTAATTAGCCATGAGGCCTAAAACAAGACAGATGGATTTTCAGATCCTCAGTTACCTCATTTATAAAATGCTTTACTTGTCTCACAAGCTAGGAAATATCTGAAGCTGGATTTGAATTCAGATGTTTTTGATTCCATATCCAATTTTCCATAGTCTGCATGTTTGCTTAATGTCACCCTTACTCATGACCAGCCCACCTTTTTCCCTTCCTCTCAGACATTTCTCTGATGACTGGTTTACACCACTTTTACTTTGTAATGTATTATAAGTAATTTACCTAACTTTCACACTTAAAAGAACACACACACCAGACGATTCACATATCCACATTTCCAGTGCTAAATTAGGATTTTTCTCACTTCTATAAAAAATTGAAAAAGGGTTGGATTGTCTATGGATAAGATAGTCCTTGTGATGTAACTTGAGGGATGATCTATTATGTGATCAGAGATGTAAGCATCTAAATAGTTAATCCCTTACATTACAAATGAAAAACAAAACAAAAACAAAAACCAGAAGCAGAGATTAAATCTTCTATTCCAAAGGTATCAAAGTCACTACCTGCAAAAATCATCAGTTAGCCCAACCCAGATTTAAATGTAATTGGGAAGTGTTGACTAGAATATATAGAAATACAACAAAGACAAAAGTTAAGTGGTTTTCCAAGTCAGTCTACAGCCTGCAGGGATACATTTCTATTTGAGTTTGACACCACTGACCTACACCATCCTGAAATAAGGATCACTGCCTTAGAGAAGACAGTAAAAAGATGGATCTTGTAGAAAAAAAAATAGCCGCACTTCTAGCAATTTTCTATCCATTATTTGCCTATCCAGGCACACTATCTCCTTAAGCCTTGCCATTCCTGGCACAGTATCAGGCTGTTGTACTGGCCATAGGTAACTTTATAAATTTAAATGATAGCAGAAGTCATATGGCTGAATTCCCTCATTTTACAGATGAGAATAAAATGACTGGAATTTAAATGAGTAATTTAAGTGAGAAATCTCTAAGGAGGGAGATCTAGATAAAAAAGGCCTTGGCAGTTAGCTACTGTTTGGGCAGCCAGAAATTTGTGAAGCCTCTGATTGGAATTCTTAAAGAATATTTGAAAATGTATGCCTGTAGTTTTCTTTATTAAGAAGTTTTCCTCTTAAGTATCAGCATAACAAACAAACTACTTTTCCCCTTTGGTACATTTCCTTCCCACTAGTCAAATACAGGTGTTAAGACTCAATTTGAGTTCTTCTTAAGCATTTTATTACTTGCCATCACACTGCATCATTGGGAGAATATTAACATGAAAAATTTAGATTTTTGTTCAAGAAAGGACCATAATATCATTAAAAGAAATCTGAAATTTTTCAATGAGCATCCCCTCTGATCTGCTGTTTAATTGTTGGCTGTGCCCACTGTCCATTTGCAATAGCCATCTGATATATACCTGTCCAGAAGGATATGCTCTGTAGGCTTTCCTTCCAGCCATATATAAAAATCTGGACAATATTTTTTTTTTATTGTGGTATGCTTGTAAAGAGAGTGATGGGATTGGAATTAGGGTGGCCTGAGTTCAAATCTTGCCTTTATTACTTACTAGCAGTATGGACCGAGGAATATCATAAGTTCTCAGAGCTATGACTTTTAGCTAGTTACTTTGGATAAACCATTCTATGTTAATGTGCTAGTAAAGACATAATTTTTTTAAACTGAATTTGAATTGGACTTTTCTTCCCTAGGCTTTATGAGTGACACCAATATTCTCAGAAATATAAGAAGATTAAAATATTATTATCATTTAGCACACAGACTTTCTGGTTTCCCTCTTACCTTAGTCATTGATATGTGATATGTATAAGATCAACTTAACCCTTTGTGAAAGCTGGTCTCTCCAAGATATTAATTTGATAAACTAATATGTGCTAATATGATATTTGGCAAAGTTTAGAGTGCCCCTGATGCCAAGGAATGTGAATTTCTATAGATGCCATCTGGAAATAGAGTTTCTGCCTCTGTGTAGAAATTAAAAAAGAGGTAACTTCAATGATAAATATTTTAAATTATTTAGTAAGGGGGGAACCAATGATGGGCCATTGGAGAAGACTTAGGGGTCCTCAAAGTAGCCCACAAATCACTAGATATGTTTCCCCACCTAGGTTGCTTTGTCATGCTGCATTTGTTCTGCTGTCCTCATTTGAACCTCAGGATTCATTTTGAAACTGCCTGGAGCGATAATTTATAATCTTGCAGGAACTGTGACAGCCAACTGTTTGTTTGATTTTTTTTTTTTCCAACAGACACACATCTTAAAATTGCTCTGTGGAGTGTGTTTCTTTTTCATTAAAGTTACTAAGACATTTCCAGACTTCAAGGATTTGTGATTCTGTCAATGTAGGAACTCTCTCTTCCCACACAGATCTTAACCCCTCTGTGCCGTAGGCAGCAGTCTTCACGATTTGCTGAAGCTAAAAATGTTTATTACCTGGTGGCCAGTTTTCTACTAATGAGCTTCCCCAAACTTTTCAAACAGGATTCACATTTTAAACCTTTTTTGCAGGAAATGTCATAGTTCATATGCACACAATATAGTGTCTGAGAATACAGAAACACCTCTGCATCATTAGAGAACATCAGAGAGTGACTTTATGAGAAGTTTGGACTAATAATTTCAGAAGGAAATACTTCAACACTTTAATACCATAAGACACTACATGTTTTCATATAAACAAATTAGGAAATCATCAAATTAACAGAAGCTCTTAAACTTGGTGTCCATAATCTGGGTTTTAAAATATTTCGCTAATTATATTTTAACTGGTTTCCTTTATAATCCTATCATTTTATTGTATGCATTTTAAAATATGTTGAGAAGGAATCCATAGGCTTCATCAGACTGCCAAAGATATCCATGACACATATAAAAGGTTAAGGTCACATGAAATAGAATTTTTCTCATTTTAATGCCACTTTGATTCATCTGCAGATGTTCTTTCTAAATTTCTCCCTGCTCCAATACTATCACTCTGCTACCATGTTAGCTCAATTCTCAGAGGAAACAATACATTATGGGTTTTAAAAGGAGTTTATAGATCATTTGTAATTAAAGAACTATTGATCTTTTAGAATTGGAAGGTGCTCAGACATGATCTAGTCTAACTTTATCATTTCCTGAGTAGGAGGCTGAGGATCAAAGAGGATCAAATGAGGTTCCTAAAACTCACTCCTCAGAGCAAGTAGCAGGATTGAGATTTAAAGTGGTGCAATCTGACTTTGGATTTGTTTTTCTTTTGATTATAACTCAATTTCTATGTAAACTATTTTAATGAAGATAGTGTATCTTACTGTATTTCATATCCATTGGATTATTTTCAGCACCAACTATATTGCATCTTTACATTTCAAAAAAATCAACACTGATCCTATTTATAACTTTTATCTTAGCTAGTCTATGAGGGTAAACTAGTCAAAAATTTATCTAGGACAATCAATCCTAATGAATAGTTTTCCCACTAAAGAATTGACATCACTGACAAAATGTTTTTATTTGATCTGTGATAAAAATATATGGCATACCTATCATTTTCTCCTCTCCTCTCCCTTCCATTCTCTGTGTATTTGGAAATTTTACACAGTAATGTCTGTGGTTTCCTTCATATTCAGAGACGATGGATGGACATACCATCAATAAAGCATATGCTCCTTTCAGCAGTGATGATGGATTTCTTCTGATCTAGCCATTCTCTCTTGCCTAATCCTCTTGGTGACAAATAGCATGCATTTACAAGATGTATGGCTAGTGAATAGTCTGTGGCCACAGAACAGACTAAAACTCAGTGGCCTGCATAAGAAGAACATTGGTTCAATGGAAAAAGCACCGAACTAACTCTGAAGTCAGAGGATATGAGTTTGCATTTCCATTTAGATTATTACTAATGTTTAACTTACAGTAATTTTTTTAGCCTGCCTGGGTCTCAGTTTCACCATCTACAAAATGAAGTTTGGATTAAAGAATCTCTGAGGTTCCATATAACTCTCAGTATATAATTCATAACCCAGTTTATTTTTTTTAATTTAAAGGGATAAGCAAGTTACATTTCATAATTGCTGCATATTTGAAGGAAATATATTTAAATTCCTTTCCACCACACCCCCTTGAGAATTAATGACTTTTCTTGTCTTCTGAGAAACATACCCTTTCAGTGATACTCAAATACATTTAAATGCCTTACCAGAGAATATATGACTAAATATAATGGATATACTTATCAAGATGATTGCAAGGTTCTGCTCCATGGTAAACATAATTAGCATTGTCAGAATTGTGTTTTATATTTCAGTGTTCCAGTAAGGATAATATCCCTTAGCGATGGCTTACTTTGAAGCACCGGGGAATAAGCTATCTCAGAATAGCATTAGAGGTGTTGAAATAATAGCTGGTTTCAATTTATGCATATGGACCATTTTGTTTATTCCAAATGCACTGAACAACATATTACTGAAAGTATAATAAAATACAGCGTTGTGTAAAAAATGGATTGCTGGTCTTGCAGTCAGGAAGACCTGCAGCTCCCTTCTCTGACATTTATTAGCTGTCAGTGAGTAAGTCCTTTTAACTTTCTTAGACTGAAAGGTATCTTAACACTCTAAGTTATATGCCAGTTACTCTAGGCATTCATAGAGGGAGTTTTCCTACCCATGTCATCTTTGATCCTAAACTTATTGAACAGTTGAAATAGCTTTTGATCCTAACATTTTGTCAAATTTTCCATCTCAGAGTGGGGGATAAGGGAAAAAAAAGTTTACATGATAACTTTATTAAATATTTTATTTGCTTTTTTTTTTTACTGAAGCAATTGGGATTAAGTAACTTGCCCAGGGTTACACAGCTAGGGAATGTTAAGTGTCTGAGATCATATTTGAACTCAGGTCCTTCTGACTTCAGGGCTGGTGCTCTATCCACTGTACCACCTACCTGTTTGGTTTTGTTTTTTAATTTAAAAGGATTTAAAAGAAATCACAAGTTATACATATTAGATTTGCTATTTCTTGTTTAATTATCCTTTTTTAAAAAATATACTATCTTAGGGAAATAATTGCTTTATTCCAAAAATCAAAAACATAATAAATAAAAATTAAAAATAAAATAAAACATAGTTATTATCACCACTCTTTTATATCATGTATCTAGCTTTCCCATTTCCTAACAAATAAAGCTCAAATTCTTAACATTCAAAACCCTCCCAGATAGGGGCACAAAATATATTTCTTTTCCTGATATGACACTACTTGCCTACATGTATTCCAAGCTTCCGTCAAATAAAGCCAGGTTTTGTGCTAACTTCTTTTTACAAATATTATCTCTTTTGATCCTCCAAACAATCCTGCAAGGTACATGTTGTTATTATCCCCATTGTACAATTGAGAAATCTGGAGTAAACAGAGGTTAAGTGACTTACCCAGAATCAAATAGCTACTAAGAATCTGAAGTCTTTGCCTATTAAATATTACCTATTCTTCAAGGTTCAGCTTATTTTTCACCTCTATGTATGCTTTCTCTACTCCCCAACTCTGCTTTATCTGAATCACCCTAGTACTTTGCAACTTGCCTTATGATATTTATCCTATCCCACCATTATTGTAATGATTTATTTCAGCAATTTTTACATTTTATTTGAGTTAGTAGAGTTGTTCAAAAGGCAGTATAGAAGAATGGAAGGGACATCACATTTAGAGGTCCTGATTTTGAGTCCTGGCTTTAAAACTTACTGGATTTGTGACTTGGGGAAGTCAGTTTATCTTTTTGAACTTTGTCTTTTATAAAGGGAGCACATTCTGCCTCATTTTATCAAAATGTATAAGCATCATATCTATATCAGTGAATCAGTCAATAAGTATTTATTAAGGGCCTAGCCTTGAGGATACAAGTAAATAATAATTCCTCTTAATGGGGGGAGAAAACATGAAAATAACTGCATAAAAACAGAATATTAAAAACTATGAGAATTGTCAAATTCCTGATGTCCAAGTTCTCTTCCAGCTCTGTCTATGGTCCTTTCAGATTCATATCTTTAATCATCTTATTACCCTCCATTGTAGCTTCCACATAGTAGGCATTTGACAGGTGCTGTTTGAATAAAAGAATGAATTGAAATTGAATTAAATGGATGGATGGATAGATGGATGAATGAACCTTGATTAGCTCCTCTCCTTTAGCATGAGCTGCTGCAGCCTCTTAACGTTTACCCATTTATTCTCTAGGATGTTACTTTGCAAGGGTTGGTATAAGACTTTATAACTCTCCTCAAATCATTTCACATTTCACATGGGCTTATCTTCCCCAACTATATTGCAAGTTCCTCAGGGATAGGGATTTCTTTTGTTCCCTCCATAATTCTTAGTGCAGAACTGTGCACGCATTAGGCATTCAGTGAATGCCTGTTGATTGACTGGTCTGGGCTCCAGTTGACTCAGAATGACCCCCTGGAGGCTAGATAATTCCTAAAAGACATCAGCACCTGGCTCCCGGTGTCAGAAGCTTTGGGGAGCTCAAGGAAAGAAGCCTAGCAATCTTGATGCTTTGTAGCCTTATTAATCTTGTCAGTCTTCTAATTCACATGATAAATGTCTGACCACTTCTGATGAAAACAAAACACAGAAGTTGATTCCTTTGTAAGAGACTCAAATTCTTCTGGGACATCCAGGCGGAGGTGTGTACAGATGCAGCCTTATTAGATCTGGGGGTGTTGGGTCTGTTTTCCTTAGAAATTCTAATTATCCTAGGTTCTAAGGCTATTTGAAAGTGAGATTGGCAATCAAAAAGTTACCTAAAGGTACTGTCTAGTTAAACTTTCCAAATGTCCTCTCCAGGCTACACAGTCTCAGAAATGCCCTAGTGACATTTCCTGTGATCTCTGAAGTTATCTCTTCTCTCTAACTAGCCTTTCACAATAATGTGATCTAGCTGACTTATAGGAATTCTATAGTGACAGCAGAGGATGTGCTCTGGTGCTGTTATTTAAGAAATAATTTGCGTAACCATATTATTTGCTTCAGGGCACCTGCCAGTATGGATATTTCTGAAATAATCTGTGTGTTGTCCAAATGAAGACACAGTAAGTTTGCAGGAAAATAATGAGGATGAATTTTTTCAGCTAGAGTTTCTAAGAGGGGAAAGGAAGGGTGAGCACTGCAAGAATACTAATAGCTTACAATTATACAGTGCCTTATGGTTGCAAAACACGTTGCATATATTACCTCAATTGATCCTTACAATACCTTGTGAGCCAGGCAGCCTCAACATTATCCTCATTTTTTTTTCTGCAGAATAACCTGAGTATTAGATAATTTTAGTGACTTTCTTAAAGCTACACAGTTAGGACTTGAAAAACTTTGGACTTGAACCCACCATATCTTTTAGCTCCCAAATCAATGTACTTTTTTTTTATTACTCCATATATCTTAGCCATGAAAATGGGCTAAAACTCAGGATGGAGTAAAACTGATCCAGTTAAATTAATCAATGCAAGTTATTCCACAAAAAGAGAAAACTAAAAGATCTTAATTTGGAAATATTGGGTTCAAACAATCCATCTTGGGTATCAACTTGTTAGAAAGAATACTGAATTTAGGGCCAAGAGATCTAGATCCAATTTCTGAACCTAATATTAATTAGATTTGTGACAATGAACAAGTGTTTTTATATGTCCTAGCCTCAGTTTCCTAATCTTCAAAATGGGTATATTTTAGAATAGATTTAGAGCACAAACAGATTTTGAAAACCAACTGTATTGGGATGCTTAGCTTGAGATCCACGGACAGATTTCAGGGAGGAAGGGGCTAGTTTTTCAAGCTATTTCAGTGTAAATCATTTCCTTTGCAATCTTATTTGTTTTATGCATTTAAAAATATTATTTGGAGATGACCATAGACTTCCTCAGAATACCAAAAGGTTTTTGAAAAGTTCTCTGAAAACTTTGATTTAGGGCAATTCTCTCATTTTACAGATGAGAAGATGAGGCCCAGAGGGGACAAGCCACTTGACCAGGGAAACAAAGCAAATAACAAAGCCTGTATTTAAACCTAAACCCTCATTCTCCAAAATTAGTAATCTTTCCAGTGTAATTCTCAGGGCTGTTATAAGTAAAGCACTTTCTAAACTTCAAGGTGATATATAAATGGGTGGTATCATTATTCCCTGTGCTACATGGAGAGATGCAAATAGCAAAGGAATCATCCTATGAGGTCTCTTGTGGATTCTTAGCTGAAAGTTAGATGGGGGACTATCATGAATATAAATTGCCTAAAGGTGAATTGCTACTGCGGATTATGGTTCATGCATTTGTGTGAATTTTGAGCACTAAACCTGAATAGACTCCTGACTCCATTAGGGCCTCTTGTATTCAGCCGAAGTTATAAGTACATGTCACTTACATACTTCCTGCTGTTTACCTTATTAGACCACAAGTAAAGATTTTTTTTTCCCCTAGGAGTGGCCTTTTAGACACATTTATAGGACCTCCCTCTGGTTGCCATTTATTATTATCACTATCATTACACTGCCATTTCTTGTTACCCTTTGTTGACATTTTCAATTTAATTAAACAAATATATATTGAGTTGTCTGCTACATGCAAGGCACTGTCTGTGGGCTGGGGATACAGAAATGAGTACAAAAAAGCACTTTAAATAAATTTCTAAATTCAATTTTTTAAATTAATAAATATCTGTTTCTTTTTCATCCAAACTCCTTTCCCTTTATTGAAGAAAAAAAATGAAAAGAAAAACAAAATGTCTGCAACAAATATGCATAATTAAACAAAAGAAATTTCCCTATGGTTTGTCTCCCCACTCCCACCTATTCCCCCCAAAATATGCCTCATTCTTCCCCCTGATTCTTTCACCTGCCAGGGCAACACAATTCATCATAACTCCCCTGAAATATTGTGATTAGTCATTGCATTGATTAGAGTTCTTAATATTTTCAAAGTTGTTTGTCTTGTTTTAATTGTATAAATTGTTGTTCTGTTCACTTATTTTGTATCAGTTCATACAAGTTTGCTTATGTTAGTCTGAACCCTTGGCTTTCATAATTTCTTTTAATATAATAATATTCTGTTGTATTAACACTTCATATTTTGTTCAACCTTCCCCCAAACAATGGGAATCCCTTTACTTTCAAGTTTTTTTTTTTCCAAAAAGAGCTACTATAAGCAAAAGATATTGTAAACACTAAAAGGCCATAAAAATGAGATTGTTGTTATTGTTATTATTATGACATTGTCTTTTGTATTCACAAATTTATAATCTTATAGGAAAATAAACTAGATATCTAATATATAAACTGTTTCATGGGAAGAAGTTTCAAGGGAAGACTGAGAATGTAAGTTGGTACTATATAGTAAAAATTGAATGGCAAACTGAAGGGTTTGAACATTATTTTCTAGATACTTGAGAGGCACTGAAGGTTTTTATCATAGGAAGATTATAATCAGAGCTCTAGGAAGATTAATTTTGCAGCCCATATGCAAGATTGGAATGGGGAAAATGCTAGAATCAGAGCCACTAATTAAGAGGCTATGGCAATATTACACATGGGAGGTACTGAAGGCTTGAGCTATAGCATTTGATGATAAACAATGTAATGTACACTGGACCAGGAATGACATGACTTGGATGCTAATCCTGGTTCTCTTATGAACTAGTTGTGTTTCCTTGGAAAAATCAATTAACCTATCTGGATTTTACTGGAACTTAACAAGATAACTTGTAAGATCCCACACAGTAATTAAGATTCTCTCATCTAATTGGTGATCTTTCAGAGGACAGTCTAATCTTAAAAAAAAAAAAAAGGAGGTTCACATACATTTTGCATAGAGTTAAGGAGTTACTTGGTAAGGAAATGAAAGCATTTCTTTGGAAAGGTTTCAGTGAGTTGAAGAAAAAAGTTAAAGGGCAGCAAAATACCAAGAAAATTTTCTGAAGATGGGAAAATAATATTTGTGGGAAGGGGGACAGCTAGATAGTATAGAATGAGAGACATAATATGTCAGAGAGAAAGAGATAACTGATGGCTTAACATTAAGGAGAAGGGCATGAGTCAAGAATATACTTTGACTAGGTCAGTGTTGACCAGGAAGTGATATACATTTTTCTCAGAGACAGGACTGAAGAAGGAAGGAAAGTTGAATATAAAGAAGAATTTTGAGATGGAGAAGAAGGAAAGTGAGGGAACACATAGACATGAAATCAGTCCTCTCAGTAAAGTGGGAAGTGATGTTATTACTTGATGAAAGCAGGGAGTAGAGAAAAGATCTAGTTGTGGATAGAGAAAATTTAAAACAGCCACTTGGAAGAATTGAAGAGTGATTTACAAATGGTTTAATAAAAAAGATGTCCAAGCAGCAATAAGGATCTAATTGAGTTTAGAAAGGTCATATTTGTTAGGAAATCTGCATAGTTAGGTGACTTTTCCCAGATATTCTCAGCAATTTGCACCATGATGATAATATTGAGGAAGGGGCTTAATTGAGTAAGGATTAACTCAATTGACATTGAAAGTCCTTCTCCCCTTCCAGGCTTCTTATAATGTACTCCCCACCATACAACAGTCTACATACTCTTCTAGGAACAAAAAACTCCATCTGTTAGTTAAGGATCTTTTCTCTGACTGTCCCTCATACGTGAAATCTTCTCCCTTCTCCCAGGAAATAGCTTGATGGTGATTCTGTCACCAGAAAAAAACCTCAAGTTTTTTCTCACTACCATCCTATTCTGTATTCATTCACAGGTCCAATCCTGTTACTCAATAAATTCCAGTGACTCCCAATCACCTCCAGGATGAAATACAAAATCTTTTCAGGTTCCTTGATGTAACTAGAACAAGATATTCCATCTCCAGACATTTTCTCTAACTTTCTCACATTTGGGATGTTTTTCCCCTCATCTGTACCTTCTAGTTTCTTCGCTTTCCTTCAAGCTAAAATACTATTTCCTAAAAGGTAGCCTTTCTCAATGCCTCTTAATTCTAGTGCCCTTCCTTCTTTAATTATCATCCATTTACTCTGTATATGACTTATTTGTTTGTTTGTTTGCTTGTAATCTCCTTTAGATTGTGAGCTTCTTTGAGTTCAAAGACTTTTCTTCTGCCTTTTTTTAGTATACCTAGTACTTTACACAATGATTAATGTTTGCTACAGTAGGTGCTTAATAATATTGACTGACTACTAAAGTGGTAAGAATGGAAAGTCAAGAGATATGAAGGATTCTAGGGTGACAGTAAGTACAGTGTTAAAATTGCTGACCATAGGGTCAAGGCTTGGTTAGAAAATAAATCAAGCCAGAATAAAGGACTGCACAGGTGAATGGGGACTCGAAACCGTAAAGATAAAAGGAAAGCTAGGGAGTGAGGTAGTGGGGGTAACAGTGAAACAGGTAACTATATTCAGAGATGAATTTCAGGTTTCAAGATTTTGAAGAAGGAACACCACAAAAATGGGGGTATTCATTAGAGAGGGAAATCATTGGAGTGGAAATGAAGTTTAGTTGGTATTGAGGGATTGAAAGAACAGAGTACTGGATGTATTATTACTACTAATCCTGCTAAAACACAAAGGATGGGGTGAAATTAAAAAATGGAGTGAAAAGGAAAACTACAAGGGTAAAATTTGAATTTTTTGACACTAGAGAATATAATCAAGATTTATAAAGATGATGAAGCTAGGTAGGTCTGATTTTTTTTTTTTTTTTTTTTTTTGCTTTTTGTTGAGGCAATTGAGCTTAAGTGACTTGCCCAGGGTCACACAGCTAGGGAATGTTAAGTTTCTGAGATCATATTTGAACTCAGGTCTTCCTGACTTCAGGGCTGGTGCTCTATCCACTGCACCACCTAGCTGCCTTAGAAGCCTGAAATTACTGATATGATGAAATTATAATCTGGTAATAGCAGTGGAGAGCAAAGAATTTACATACTTCTCTTCATCTTGTGCATTGTGGGGCAAACAACAAGAAGATGACAAAGAACTGGAAGTGTGATCATAAGAATGCCAAAGTTAGTTAATGCTAGGAGAATAAACAAATATTCAAGGAATAATTTGATGAAATGGGGCAGTTTGTTACAAACCAATGGTTGAAAAGGACTAGTATAGAGAAAGATAGGGAATGAAGTGAGAGAGCAGGCAGGACTGGATTGAGATGAGTATCAGAAGAAGGTAATAAAAAGGAAGAGTGTGTACCTCAGATAGGCATAGGAAAACAGGATTTTGGAAAATCTTCTGGAAGTCTGAGTTGCAGTAAAGGAAGAGGAGTCTTATCAAATTTAGCCAATAAATAAACACACAGAAACAGATGTATTCAGTTCTGCCATACCTGTTTCGAAAACATGATTTCGTTCTAACAATAGATATATTAGAGAATATTTTGAGCATTACACAGATTCCAAAGCTTCTATGTAATTTCTTTTACAGGACACAAGAATTCAGAAAACTACAAATTCTGATAACTCAGAAGCTGCAAAATTCCAAGACCTCTTCCAACAAACTTCAGGTCTTTGTCAAGGTAAAATACCTTATTTATTATATATCTTTTAGAGTAGTAGGAGGTATGAGCAGGGAAGGGGTAAACCATCATCTCCAACCCTTCTACCAACACCCTCACTTTCTACTCCTGGAGTTATTTCCCAATTTGCTTATGTAGTCAGAGGTTCATGCTGAACAGCTGCTGAAGAATATAGACGTAGTCATAATTTATTGTAGCATTAATGCATTGCTCATGATTTAACATATATAAATCAAGGTTATAGTTTTTATTATATTGTTATCATTTTGGGGGTGTCTGATAGAAACTTTGAGCATTATGCCTATGCTCTAAGCTCTGTGATTTTAATAATTTTGTATAGCATGTGCTTTTTGGGAACACGTATATTGTTTATTGCAGAACTGCTTGTAGTTCCAAAGTTATAAATCAAACAAAATGTATCATGCTGTTGGTATGATCTATATGAATCAATGAAGTTCCTTTAATGGTGGATTGACTCAGTATGGTGGTCACTTTACAACTTCTAGTGATGGTGAATGGGAAAGAAGTGGTTAGAGATATTCTGGAATCCCTCTGTGTGAATTTTCCATTCATAAAAGTAATTTGCACCAAAGGCATTTAAATTGAATTGAATGTTATTTACAATGAATATCTATCATTCATTTTCTTCTTGTTTTTGTTTAGTTGTTTTTCAGACATATCCAACTCTTCATGTCCCCATTTGGGGTTTTCTTGGCAAAGATACTGTAGTGGTTTGTCATTTCTTTCTCTAGCTCATTTTATAGATGAGGAAATTGTGGCAAACAGTTTTAAGTGACTTTCTCAGGATTATACAGGTAATAAAGGTCAAAAATATACAAGCATTTCTTAGAGTGGAATCCAAAGTCTGTCCAAGAATTGTAAGGTTGACATGGGAGCATTAGTGACCAGAAGGTGGTGCTGTCTAAGAAGAGACAAAGAAATTAGGACTAAAAAATGGAAGCCAAAGGGACATCGAATCTTCTATATACTTCTATATCTTTTGGGTCATATCTTTTGGGTTAGCAATTCTAGTTAGTAGTACAAAGAGTCCATATCACGCGTATAAAATAAGAAAGATAAAGATCAGTAGGTTAGAGATTTGGATAAGATGAAAAAATATCTTTGAGTCATGATGAAAAGGTGAACCTAAACATAAATATGTGAAAAGGGATCAATAAAATCGAAGGCTTAAAAAGATCCTTTTATCTGAGTATTCCTCATTCAGAATGACAGAGATAATTCCAGATTTCCCACATGGTTCTTAAAGGGTAATGCTCCTGTTTAATAATGGTTTTTCTGAATTACCAGTTATGTCAGTAAAATGTACTAGCTAAAGGAAAAGACCCAGCTCAATGTTCAATAATTGAGCTTACTTAATTTTTATATGACTTAGTTTTGATAATTACTGACATTTCTATAGTGTCTTATAGTTTTCTTTTTCAAGATAATACTATGAAGTTGTCCAATAGGAACATATCATAACTCTTCCCACCCTTCTTTCCCCTGCCCTTTCTGCTCCCTCCATGAAGATCAGGCTAATTTTCTTAAGTATCAAGACTATATTTGAAACTGATTGGTTGAGGGGGTCCAAAGATTCAGACGGTTGCTGTTACTTCCTTATGGCTTGAGAATCTCCAGGATCATTCTGATGCTTGGCTAGTGGATCATGGCTTCACTCAGGTGAATCAATTCTAGGTATCCATTTCCTATCATGGTGAAATAAATCCCTCTTTATTAACTGTTGAAAAACAATCTTCACTATCAGAGTGAGAGACTGTTGTGAGTCACACCCAGCCCAGAACAAGCTGGAGATATGAAGATTATCATTCCCATTTTACAGATGAACAAACTGAGGCTCAGAAGTATGGTGACTTGTCCAGGATCATATGAATATCCGAACCAGGATATGAAATTGAATCTTTCTGATTTCAAATCCAATGCTCTTTCTATTCAACCATGAATATACCAGATGTCTGGAATCTAGGAAGGAGACAAAATAATTGCATGTTTAACTCATCAATATTGTTCATGGCTTTCTTGTTTACATGTGCTCAATTTGTATAATCTGCCAGTGTCTCATATGGCTGAACTGAGGAAGAATTAAACTATTCTAGTGACTTCTGGAGATTTAGAATTTTATCCTTTAGTAAAGGACTCTCAAGAAAGAGATGGAAAAGGACTTTCCAACAAGTCAGGGAAGGAAAACAAAAGTAGTATTGAGCAAAGCTTCTTAAAATGTGTGTTGCAACCCCATGTGGGGTTCTGTAATTAAATGTGGGGTTTGCAAAATTGTGATTTATTATTAGGATATGTTTGATTTGTATACCTATTTTTATGCCTGTATATTCAGCATCACATAAACATTTCTTAGGAAAAGAGGCATCGTGAGTAGAAAAAGTTTAAGAAGAGTTGGGATAGAGAGTCTACGGCAAGCTAAATTATAGAGTTTTACTTCAAGTTCCCTTCCCCCCAGTCACTAATAAGCTAGAATCAATCAAGAATGGGTTCTCTGAGAAACAGTAGTTAGATCATTAAATGTCATTTTTCAAACCTTAAAACCCTATATAAATACTAGCTATTATTATAATTTTCTTCATTTCCCAAACTGCTAATTCTTCAGGAAAGAGCTGTAAATATCTGTCAAGATAGGAATAGTTAGACATCTTTTAATTTTGTGGTAAAGTTTAAGATAATTGAGTTTTTTTTTTTCTTTTTTTGCTAAGGCAATTGGGTTTAAGTGACTTGCCCAGGATCACACAGCTAGGAAGTGTTAAGTGTCTGAGACCAGATTTGAACTCAAGTCCTCCTGACTTCAGGGTTGGTGGTCTACCCACTGTGCCACCTAGCTGCCCCAAGATAATTGAGTTTTGAGGATTGCTTTGTTGACTTTTAAAAATGGGTTCCACTTTTATGAATGTGGCAAGAAAAAAAAAAGGTTAATATTTGAACTCTGAGCTTCTAACTTCAAATTCCATGCAGTTTCAAAGACACCATGTTTTCTTTATTATCTAATAGTTGGGACATTTGTATCTTCAGCTCTTAGCATAGTATCTATGTTTGTTGATCAATGAATGGATCAGCAGAGGACATTGAAGTAGAAATCATGAAAGTGATTTAGGAGAGTCCATAAGAACAACTCAAAGACAATTTTATATGAAAAATCTTCTTGCTATAAATGTATGTGAGAAATACTCACTGTGGAATATTTGGAACTCAAGATTCCTATGAACTATCTATTTCACAAAATTAAACAATTGCTTTTTCTCTTTCTTTTATCAAACCTTATTCTTATACATGTGTTTGAAAATGGAGAATTGCTTTCAGGCTTTTGGGTTTTCCATTGCAGTGATGTCCCTCAGGATTCTAACTAAGGCTTTCATCAGAAAATGATATTCTTCCAAAATTAGGCAGAATACTTCAAGTCAAAGGCATACTAGCTCAAGGTTTACTTTTGAAAAAATGACATTTTCATGTTGGGATTAATCATCAGAATCACAGAATATCAGTATTGAAAGACACATTAGAGGCTATATAGTCCTTCCAGTATGTATGTGGTCAAGAATCACTTCTATAAATGATCATCAATGGTTTCATTGAAGAATTCAGGTGAGGGAAACTCAACAGTCTCTCGGAGCAATACATTCCATTTTTAGAGAGATCTGTCAGGAACTATTACTCTTAAATTGAATTGGAATTTGCCTCTGTAATTCTAACATTTGCCATATAAGGCCAAGCAATGAATAAGAATAAATTCCCTATTCTGACAGCTATTCAAGTAGTTGAAGAAAAATATCCAAAAACTTTGTTGTTGTTGTTTTTCTGGGATAAATGTCACAATTTCTCAGTGACTCTGAGTTCGCAGTCTTCTTAATCTGGGATCTCTAAATGTGAAAACAAAAAAAATGTATACTAGCATTATTGATTTCCTATGTAATCCTATATATTTTGTGCATTTAAAAATCACTGCCAAGATAGTTTCTCTATAGTACCCCCCAAAAAATATCACATGATAACTTAGCAAATCTGTAGAACACTTTAGCTCTTCCTAATTACTTTATGGTCTTAATCTCTTTGAACCTCAGAATTAAGGGGTTTTGATTATATCTTTCCTCTTTCAGCATTTTTTTTTCATTTCAAAATTGACCATAAACAATTACATTAATTACCAGAAGGCAGCATGAAATGGCTTTTATCTCATTCTTAGTTTACTTATCTACAAAATGAAAATATTAGCATCTCACAAAGCTGTTCTGAGGATTAAACTAGATAATATGTTTAAAATACTTTTAAGGCTTAAAGTACTATATTAATATGTTATTATTATTGTTAACACTAAGAAAAGAACATACCATGTTTTTACTTACCCAGTTTAGTTGTAGAAAAAACTGTGGTAAACAAGATTGATGATATATTATCTCTCCTCTCCAACCTCTTGATGTTAGCCTATGCAATGTTGTAATTTATTAGTTTTTGCAACATTTTGGAGGCTTATCTTTTTTCCTAACTCTTAGCCCACAGGATTTTTTAATGAATTATCTGAAAAACATTTTTTTTAATTTTAAAAGCCTAATTAAAAAGGACGAAGAGTAAGGAAATAAGTGTTAATTAATTGAACATCATTTTCACTTACAAATGGGTTTATACATTTAAAAGGAAAATGACTGTGATAAAAAGAGGTGGGGGGTGTTTTTTTTTTTCCTGAGCCCAAGCTGCATTAGGAATATATCACAGTTACTAGAGCCATTATATCTAAGATTAGCTTTAATGAAGCACTACATGTTAGTCCATTTAATTTAGAATCTGGGTTTGCTGTTAATTGTTGGAAGAGATTGTTAAAAAAAAATACTACCTATGAATGGGCACAGCTTTATTCATGAAAGTCAGTCAGTCCTGATGGATTTTTAAAAATGTTTCGATCTGAAATTATAGCACCTCACATTTTGAAGTTTCCAAAATAAGTCACATTTTTAAACAGTCTCAAAGTGGAACAACAATAGTCTTTAATAGACATTATACAAATGTTTCTCAGTATGTGGAGAGCAAGCTGTATGGCCTCAGTTCAAAGAATATCACTCTTAAAAAATCATTATGAACCTGAGGGGGGATAATGTGTGCTGTCTCAATTTTAATATAAATGCTTTTAAATGAATACTATAGCATAACTGCTCTCATGAAAAAGTAGCTATGCATATTCATAGTCAACTATATTGTTAATAGTTGGTTAGCCAAGATATTAGTGCAAAGAATTTTTGATGACTGAATTGACAATCCTGAGCTTGCTGTTTCCATCACTATTAAATGTCTAGACTATGAACTTATTCCCCTGAGTTTCTGACTTTCTCTGTCAGTTACTTATGGTCTCAGGGGATCAAATCTATATGTTAGATAGCTTGGTTTTTTTGCTTAACATCCTTGTTTCAAGATCCTCTTATCATCTTTTCTTATGAAAGACTTTAGTTCACAGATGACCTTCTGTTCCGTTATTATTTGACATGCTATAGATATATAAATAGACTATAGGAAGGAAAGTTTGTGATCCTCTGCTATATTTAATTTTATAACACTGAAAAAAAGAGTCCTGTAATAAACAGGGAGGAGATGTCTACTAGAAGACTGTTTAAAGTTATTTTAAATCTATTTTCAATGTAATACACTTTTAATATCAATCATATCCTATTCCAAAAGGAAAACATATACATTTTTGAAATTGGCAACAAATATTAGTGAAATTATCTACAAAGAAGATTTGTATAAAAGATAATAATCTGCAACTAGCTAATTCCATGTCAGTAATCAATTCATAATAATCAAATCAATCTTCCTAAATTGTGAATTCCTGATTTAAAGTTCCTTTAGTAAAATTCTGTTAATGAAAAAAAGAAAGAGAATTGAGAAACTACAAAATATTTACAGATTTCTTTCAAATTCCAAAAGCATTGGAGAGTTTTTTTTATAAAAACTTTTATATTTTATAGGTTGGTTTAATAGATAAAGGGCTAGCTTTAAACCAAGAAGGTTTCTAGTTTTGCATCTCACATATACTGATTGTATGACCAAATACCTTAATGTTTTAGTGCTTCTAGTAACTCTCTAAGATTATAAGATGCAGGAAAGATATCATCTTGCATTGATAGAAAGAGTTCCTTCAAGTGGAAGTTTCATATGTGTTCATGTTCCTGCCTCCTGCTTCTATCCTAACAACTAAATTCTTCAAAAGTTATGTGATTGAATGGTCACTATGTTCATCAGCAATGATAGCACTCCCCTCAATACCTTTGTAAGTGATCCTTTAAGAGTTGCCCTAGTCAATATAGTTTATTGCCTTTAGTGACTATCTGATGATTAAATTTTCTGAATTTAAATAAGATGGTCCTTAGAATTTTACTGTTGTTTAATTATTTTTTTTCATCTCTTTCAATCCTTCATGACCCTTTTGGGGATTTTCTTGGCAAAATACTAGAGTGGTTTGCTATTTTCTTCTCCAGTTTATTTTATAGATAAAGAATTGATGCAAACGAGACTCAAATGACATGTTTAGGTAGTAAGTGTTTGGGATTGTATTTGGACTTAGATCTTTCTGACTCTAGGCCCAGTGCTTTATCCATTATCCAATCTAGCTGCCTGGTCCTTAGAATTCAAATCAGTTTATCCTGAGCATTATTTTTTGATATTATCTTTAAAATATCTGACGTGTTTTGAGGAGCGATGCACATACCCCTGCCTCCATAGTGAACAGTGAGAAGATGCAGAGGATTTGTACAAGATGTGGAGGCATGAATGAGTTTGGATATGTATCATTGGAGCAAAAATTGATATTGATGATTTTATAAATTCATTGGTTATTTTAGAATATGATCTGTTCAGTCTCAGGAATAATAGCCATTTAAGACTCCAGGGTGACTTTTTTGCCATAAGTATGAAAGTTATAAGAGCAAGTCTTAAATAAAAGATCAAAAAGTTAAAGAGTACAAAGTAGGTTTTTTTTTTTGGCTGTACTAATCTAATACTCAGACAGTGATGAAATTATGGTTAATGGCACTCATAGAGAATACTGGAAGGAGTTTGGGAAGGAATAATAACCACAAGAAAAAAATATTAGCAATATTGACTATATTCATATTTGTAAAATGCCTTAAGATTTACAAAGAAATTCCTTTCTTCTCAATTACTTTGTGAGTAGAGAAATAGTTATTTTCATTTTATAGATGGAAAAAACACATTTGTTGTTTATAGGTGGGAAAATATAGCTCCCTCTTACAATCTGGCTGCAATCTGCCCACTCTCAAGTCACTTGACCCTCTTTCAAGCAGTTAGCCAGATTGAGATATGTCATCTTATAATTGTTTTTCTATGTTTTCCATGTTTGTAATACACACATTCTTCAGCATTACATTTAGACCACATCCTCTATAACAGAAGATTTTAACCTGTAGTTAGAATATATAAAAACTGTCAATTCTATTCCAATACAATTGGATTCTTGGGTAATCTTATGTTTTCATTTTATTCTTTTAAAAATGGTTCATAGGCTTTGAGAGGGTACACAATAACAAAAAATAACTAAAAACACTTCTCTGAAGTTTCTCTGATTCTCCTCTCCCCAATGCTTTCTCCTTTGAGATTTTCCTAGATATCACTCCTCCTCTTGTGTTGTATTTATTCATAATATTTTATGTGTTTTCTTTTTCTTTGTCTGTACCAACACAATCTTATGGTTTGAGATTA
Organism: Myrmecobius fasciatus; assembly: GCA_023553655.1. Taxonomy (NCBI): domain Eukaryota; kingdom Metazoa; phylum Chordata; class Mammalia; order Dasyuromorphia; family Myrmecobiidae; genus Myrmecobius; species Myrmecobius fasciatus. The sequence continues at coordinate 75,504 of JAJPUD010003368.1, read as the reverse complement.
TATCCTCTTAAAAATGTTTATATCTTCTGTACTTATCTTGTCCATAATAGGAATATAGGAGTAGTTTGTTTAAATAAGTGAATAAGATTTAAGTTCTAGTTCTTAAGCTGCCTCTGACACATGTAACCTCAGGCAAGTTATTAAGCCACTCTAAATTAGAGTTGAATCATTTGTGATATGAGCAGCTTAGATGAGTTTATATTTTGAATTGAGCTCTATAACTCTAATTTGATGACCAAAATGGTGTTGTTTTTCATTGTTGTCAATAACACAGATTCTTAAAAGACACATTAATGAATATGTAGGAAAATATAACTACTAAAGATCACTGAAGCTCTGGTTATTTTCCCACCATATTTTTCTTAAAATAGTGATATATTTCTAGATTATTATAATATCTTTTCTCTTCTTTTAGCACACCTCAGTTGCCACCTATTATATTGAAGAGAATCATAAAATAATAGAATCCTACTTTAGGCTTCATCTTCTAAGTAGTAGAAAAACTCTGTTAAAGTGTAGGTAAACCTTAACTTCCTATCCATAAAAAGGAAGGTGATCCTCATCAAGTTTTTCTTGCTTGATATTATGTCCATTCCAGGAATGCCTGTGGTTAAACTTTTTGTTTTGTTTTTTTTTTATCCCATTTTACTTTAGAATGTTTGAGAATGGAGGAATGAATACCTCACATAATTTCTTTCATTTTTACCTTTTTTCCTTAAGAGTTTGTAAAGCAAATTGTCTATTATTTCTCACATGGGACAAAGACACATTCTTTGCTGGTGTTTTCATATTCTTGGTTTTATAGACAATGTTTTGCAAACACAAATCATCCTCCTCAATGAGAAATTTGTATGCATGTGGGTGGCTTTTGCTCTAAATTAACAAATGCAGTCTGAATTCTAACACTCTCAAGTAATACTTCTTTGGCTAAATATTGAAAACTTACCATAAAATAAATTGCAATACAGTGAGAAAGCAACCTTTCTTTCTCTGCTTAATAAGACTATGGTGATGGGTGGTTAAATTTGGCATCATTATGAGGGAAAGTAAATGCATTTATATTCCCATATCCCATTGGAAAAAAAAGGTCAACTAATATCAATTCCTTGTGCCATTTGATGAGTTCTTGGCTGCAAGTTTGACATTTTCAGAGGCAAACTGACTATTAGGCTATGAGAACAGAATTACTAAGTGTTAAGTAATCAAACTCATACTTTGATTCAGACTTAATGCAGGGCACCTTCCATAACAGGATTGAACACCTTTTGCCAGCATATACGTTCTGACATTATGACTCATTTATATTACTAATCAGAAGATCATTGAACAAAGCTAACGGTAGGGTCTCATCTGTTAAGGGATTTTATAATAATAACTGACATTTATATAGTATGTTAAGGCTTGCAATGTATTTTCCTCACAGAATTCTTTTGACAGAAGCAATCATGTATTAAAAAAAAAGCCTTTAACAAGAATAACAACTTGTTTGTGACCACTCAACTAGTAGATATCTGAGATCAGATAGATTTGAACCAAGTCTCCTAATTTCACGTCAAGTTCTACCTTATTACCATCTATCTTGTCTTTTTAATAAGTTTTTTTTTAATTTGCCAAAGATGTTATTTCATATCAGAGGTAGAAATTCCCTTTCCTAATGCCAATAACACTGTTCTGTAACTCACTCATAGAGTTGGCTAGCTAACAGAAAGATTAAGTGCTTTACTCAAGCCTATACAACCAGAGGTTGTATGTCAGAGGTGGAACATGAACCTTAGTCTTCCTCATCAACTCTCTGTTCACTATAATACACTGCCACTATCTAATATGATCTTAACATAGAAGAGCTTTGTTGAATCAATGTTAGTGGGCAAAAGATAAACATGGCAGGATTGTGGATTCCCTAGAATTCTTACTTATATGAACATAAAGATATGATCTGCTGATATAGTGAGAAATTTAGTGAAGTAGAAAACATCTGGTATGAGGAATAAAAAACCTAATCTTCATATCTCACCTTTCTTACTTATGAATGTGTGATATTGGGCAGGTTATTTTAACCTCTCTGAGCCTTAATTTCCTTATCTGTAAAATTAGAACATTAGATATAGCTTGTAGCTCAAAATATATAATTCCGCTCCTCAAGATGGCTTGTGAAGGTAGTTAGATAATGTATATTAAGAAATTTGTAGATGATAAAGTTACTGAATTGATCATCCACTTATAAAATTATGAAATTTATATGAATTTATATAGCTAGTAAACTGTGTTAACAGTATATAAATTTACTTTATAAATTTATATTCATATGAAAATATCAAATTTTGAAATGAGATGGGGTCAGGCATCTCTTTTTCTTTGGGTATTCACTTGGAAAGATCACTATTGCCAGCAGGAAACAAGGTGTCAGTCACATTTTTAATAAGACACAGAGGGTACAAAAGCAGATTGTGTGGTTTAGGAATAGGATGGGATGGTGAAGGAAGAAAAGAAGTATGGGGAAGAGAAGAGAAGGGAAGAGAAGCAAAAGTATCACTCAGCTCACCTTGGATTAGGATTGGGATCAGCACTAGGCAGAAGTGTTCTATGAAAAAGTGGTCAAGGGTGAAGGACAGAAGTTTGAGGTCTCATTTTTATGGAGTTTTGTAGGGAAACAGATCAACTGCTATCTGTTCCCCCTGGGAATTAGTTCATTAACATATCCAAATCATTTCAAAAATTATTGGTAAAACTTGAAAGTTGTCATCTCAAAGTAACTAGTACCTTTGTGATGTTCTGCTAGTCTGAAGCTGTGGAAGTTGGGAATTTCCTGGAATTTACATATCACAGGATCAGAACCCTGCCAGCAATACCTGGATGGCTTCTGCTTATTTCCCATATTACCAGGAAATGAATTTTGGTTAATATATGGTACTATTTGCAAATTATGTTCCTTTAATCTTTAGAATAATCTGTATGTGACTTTTTTCTGGATTTCCTTTTTCTGGCTACTTACAACTCTACTCTCCTGACAAGAAAGGGGTAGTGATGGTCAGGGTGACCAGAATGAGAGACAATTTTAACAATGATATATAATAGAGTATCCCAAATATCTAAATGAAATTTTAAGCTTTATTAAGTTTCTCTTTGTCCTTTTTCTCCATTCATAAAGCCACAATACTAATGTAAGCCCTTGTTACTACTTGCTTGGATTATTATAGTAACTTAATTGTTTTTCTTTCACCCAGTCTCTCCCTTTTCCAATCCATCCTCCTTATATTTGCCAAGTTGATTTTCCTAAAGTTTATTGCTAACGTTGTCCTTTAACTGTTGAAGAAGGAGCTTCAGGGGCTTCTTATTCCTTGGTATATAATTTAAACCCAATTCAGGTAGTGAAATGATCTGTACTAATATCATGGCTAGTCAACTGTTGTTAACAGTATATAATATAAATTCCTTTGTTTGAAATCTGAATCATTTTGATTATGTACTCTATGTTCCAGCCAAATTAGCATACATTTCTCCATATACAATAATCTATTTCCCACCTCCATGCATTGACATCTTCTTCCCATACCTGGAATGGTTTCTCTTTGGAATTCTGCCTCTGGCATCTCTGAGGTCTCTTTAAGTTGCTGAAAAATTACTTCCTATAAGGAGATTCTTTTTGGTCCTCTTAGTTGTTAAGACTGCCCTACCTTACAATTACTTTGTATTTATATCTTACATGCTTGTATTTACTTACCACTACATTCTATATTCCCCTTGCTAATACTACTTTTGTATCCTCATTGCCTAGTAAATTATGCACTAATAAGTAGAATAAGCTCTATCACTCTACCCTATCAATTAATGTTTTGTGCCTCAGTTTATTAATGTGTAAAATAAGTATAATAAAAGTACCTGCTTCACAAACTCTGAAGTTCCAAATGAGATGATGTAGGTAAAGCACTTTTCAAACCTTAAATTGCTACATAAATGTTAGCTCTCATTATGATTCTGTCTGTGAAAGCCTGCCTGCATGTTCCTTTTCATGTTTTCATCAAAGATATCCTCAGTACATGGATAATCCATTCTTAAAAAGATTTTCTTGAGATGAGAATGTAAGCATATAGATTGTTAGTTGCTGATGTCTTCGAAGTCACTTTTTGGAGGAGGAGGGTGAGTTGTAAAAGCACTATCTTTGATCTTTTTATTCTTTTAGAATCTTTTTTTCTTTGAGATACCATGAAGATCTATCCTTAGGTGCCTTTAAAATTGTGATACCTCCAGCACAAATTTTTTTTTCTATCTATATTGTCAGGTTCAACTATTCCTTTCAAATTCGTTTTCTTCTTCAGGCACATTGCTACTTCCTCACATAATAAATCTATATTTTGAATTTCAAAACATTCAAAAGTTAATCTACTAATTCATCTATGACAATAGATTACAATGAAAACATCAGCAGATTAGTTTCTTTTTACATCCATTTGTTGTCCTTTTTTAACCTATAAATTATTTTGGGATAACCTGGATTCTCTGGATCATAAAGACATTGGTTCTTTGTCTTATATATCTCAAATCAATGTTTCTTCAGCTCTCTGATAGCATTTTATTAAATGTTGTGATGGCAAACATTTTACCACTTAGAAAAAGACATTGTTCCTCTTACCTTTTAGCTGAAATGTATTAACTCTAGGTGTTTTGATTTCCTATAGGAATACCATAAATAGTCATAATAATCATCTCTTTCAAAATTTCTCAAGTGCTTTTTGCTGTTTTGAAGTGGTAGTACTTTTAGTTGTTATGGTGGACAGATAGTGAAAGCATTCATACCTTCAGTAAATGAGTAATTCTGAGAAGATTCAAAGTGTCCCCTATGTGGGAAAGAAGAAAAACCATAGGGTGCATGATGTACATAGAAACTTAGAGGGGGTAATTTCTAGGAGATAGATCCATGGGAACTGATTGGTCTTTCAAATTAAAGAGATAAAATATTAAAGCAACCATCTGAAAAGACACAGACCCATTACTGCATCATTACTGATTTTATTAGTCAGAAATTTTCTCTTCAGGTCTGAGACACAATTGATTTAGATGCAGGTAAAGAGAGAAAGGATAGAGAAATGAACCCTGGATGAGAGCAGAACCATAATGACATTATTGTTGTATTGTTGAATTGTCCCAATTCTACCTGATTCTCTGTGGTCCCATTTGGGGTTTTCTTGAAAAAGACTCTGGAGTGTTTTGACATTCTCTTTTCCTGTTCATTTTATTTTTCCTTTTTTTTTTTTTTTTTTTTTTTTTTTTTGCTGAGGCAATTGGGGTTAAGTGACTTGCCCAGGGTCACACAGCTAGGAAGTGTTAAGTGTCTGAGGTCAGATTTGAACTCAGGTCCTCCTGACTTCAAGGCTGGTGCTCTATCCACTGCGCCAACTAGCTGCCCCATCCTGAAAGATCCTAAAGAAGAGGAAACTTATGCAAGCAGGATTAAATAACTTGCTGGGATCATATAACTTGTAACTGTCTTAGGTCACATTTGAACTCAGATTCTCATAATTCCAGGACAAGTGCTCTAAAATCTGAACAATTTAGCTTCCCTAACATTACTATTAAGAGATCTTCAAAGATTGTACTTGGTCTATGTGGACCAAGAACTATGATGACAGTTGAATGAAGGTGATTTGGGGTTATTTGATATTTGATACATGTGAGCAAGATTGGATGGGGGACAGGTGAGTGGAAGAGTTTGAAATTAAACAATGCATTCCCATGATTTGCCATTCTTGGTAATATGAATTCCCTATAACCCTTTAAACTGTGTTGCATGGGTGTAGCATATCTCCTTGATCACCAAGAGAAGCTATTACTGTAGGGTAGTTCTTAGTACCAACCCCTGCTATATGTGAGGATCTTTGTCTGGAAGGCAATGAGCAGAAAGTTTCTAACATGTCCAGTTAATGTTTCTTCCACTGCAATATAACAGAATGGAAAAAACCATTCCTGGCTTTGATATTTATTGTTATAGTTTCCTGGGCAAGTGATCCTAACTCTCTTAAATTCAAATGTGAAACTAACCTAATGACATGCATTCCTAATATCACCGGATTATTAGGTGATGGCCATTTCTAAACTCAGAGAGCACTGTAGTGACAAAGATCTATTAAATAATTATTAAGTCATCATTCTAAGAACTGCTTGACACCAAAAATTCAAAAACCTGGTCTCTCTCCTCAGTGACTTCACATTTTAATCTGGGAGACCACATGCAAATGATGTGTACTTATATACAAAATATATACAGTATAAATAAAAGGGAATCTCAGAGGATGGCACTGAAGGGAGGGAAATAAGGAGGAGGGCAAAGAGATGAACTAGAAAGACCTGTGGTAGAAGTTGAACTGAGTTTTAGAGGAGTGCAAGGAAGTCATGAAGGAGAACCGAGGGTGAAAAGCATTCCAATCTTGGGGAAGAGGTCCCTGTGGTAGCTGAATGAAAAATGGGCTGCAGTGAGGAGAGAATTGAGGCTTCAATACCAACTAGATTTAATAGTCTTGGTATGACTAGAGATGAGGGTCTGCACTAGGGGTGTGTGTGTGTGTGTGTGTGTGTGTGTGTGTGTGTGTGTGTGTGTAGAGTACATATAGTAGAGATAACACAAAGGTAAAAATAATATGATTAGATATAATTTGGCAAGACATTTATAATGCCTACAGAAATGTGATCAATTAACAGCTTATACAATTAATAAATATTCATTATATATGATGAGATGATTTTTCTAGCATCAGGAATGTTTTTTTTTTCCACCACCCCTATCATGTAAGGGATGATGGCATGTGCCCATGCCTATCCTGAAAAATCCCTGACTTGATACTCCTATTCCTGTTGTATTCCTATATTTCTTCTGTCCATTGTAACTAACTAAACTCCTTGAAAAGGCTCTTTACAACATAGGTGTCTCTCCACTTTCATTCCTCTCACTCACTTCTAAATCCCTTACAATCTGGCTTCTGACCTTATTATTCCACCGAAACTGTTCTTTCCAAAGTTACTAATTATATCTTGAATGCCAGATACAATGACTTTTTTTCAGTCTTCATTTCCATTGTTTTTCTCCAGTCTTTGACACTTTTGATCACTTTTTCCTCCTTGATACTTGATAAACACTTAAAAAGCACCTACTGTGTGTCAGAAATTATATTGAGTTACTTACAAATATAAATTTTCATTTGAGCCTAACAACAATTCTATGAGGTATATGCTGTTATTTCCCCCATTTAACATTGGGTAAACTGAGGCAAACTGATATAAGTAACTTTTTCAAGATTACATAGATATTATCTGAGATAGATTCTAAGTCCACACCTCTATCTTCTGTGACCCCTACCTCAATATGTCTATATTTCTATTTTTCTATATATGACTACAGCAATTATTCAATAGATATATCTAAAAGCCCTATTAGCTAAAGAATTGCATATGTACCAGAATATTCTATAAATATACAATGCAAGCAAAATAAAATTAAATGCTATTGGGGCCAATTGTTGAGAACAGTTTGGTTCAGTGGAAAACACACGATTTGAAATTAGAGAACATAAAATCATATCCTAGTTCTGCTCCCTTTAGGAAATGAGATATGGAACTTTATCTCTTTGGATTTTTATGGTTCCTTCCATTCCATGTCCTTTAGTATGAATTAACAAAAATACAATTACTAATGGTGCTCATCCACTGAAGTCTTACTTAATTCTTTCATTGTGGCATAAAAAGTTCTTTTTAGCTGTACACAATCTTTGTCATATCTTACTGAGAGTGGAAATACTAGGCATCTAGAGTGCATGTGGATGCTTTGAGTAAATACAAAACTCAATGTGAAAAAGCTGCCACCTGTTCAGCTGCTGGGCAATGAATTGAACTCTACAACACTTAAAAACCTTTTTTTCCCCCATTCATCATACAACAAATAATTTTTAAGCTCTTGCTGTGTACAGTTTATTGTGCTAGGAGAAACATTAATTTTAGATAAAACAATCCTTGACTTTGTGCAATTTACAATCCAGTGTAGACATAAAACACATTCCAGTGAAGATCTGATTGCCATACACCATGCCTACTGATCCTAATTGACCTCACCCATACTGAAGAAGCATGGAAAAGGTGAGAATGTCATTTTTCCAGTAAATAAATAAAAAACAAACATGAATCCTTAGCATACCAAAGTACTCATTCTATTACTCCTATTTACTATGCCACAGAAGGAAACAAATTACTCCAAAAGGGCTTTACGCTTAGTTTTATTACAGCTGTCAAAATGTCATAGAAGTCATAGAATTATCCCATTCACAAAAGTGGTGACAAAGATGAAAGGCAGTTTCATGGTAGAGCAAGCACATTAGCATAAGATTTAGAAAATATCACCTGCTAAAGAGGTAAATTTGGTGTCATGAATAGAGCACTAAACAGAGAATCAGATACCCCAGGTTCTAATCTGTATTTCACAACTAACTAGCTATATATTAATAAGTATATTGCTTAATGACCTCTCTCTTCCTGTATCCTTTCTGTAAAAGGTGTCATTTGTACTAAATGATTTCTAAGGTTGTTCTTTCTGGCTCTATAATTCTTTGAAATGTTGGGAGTCAATTTCAGATAAAAAAACAAATCATTTAGATAACAGAAAACCTGTCCAAAAAAAGTATGTTCCAATAAAACATTGCTTTTTTTTTAATAGACATGCAGGAGAGGATTATAGTGTTATAGAATGTAAATTCCTTGAGGATAGGTGCTGCCTCATTTTTGTTTTTATATCCCCAGGACTGAAAACCTGGAATTTTTCAGATAGAAGGTACTATTAAATGTTTGTTAAATTGAATTGGGTTACATAAACCAATTTGTTCACATCAAAATATTATTGCTTTTATTTTTATTTTTCTTTCAAAGGCACAGAATTATGAATAGAGTATAGAATAACATTGGACCACTAAAATTCACTGTTCATAATGAAAATAGAGATTCTGGACATAATTTCTGGCCTTCTTGCTGGGAGCAGAAGAAACAAGTATTCTGAGTTGTATTCAACCAGATTTATCCTTATCCAATCCTAAGTAATTGTCTCATAGTAGTCATATTCTCAACTACTTAGTAGCCAAGAAAATCTTCTTTCATGAATTATCAGAAATTATAATTCATAACACTGAGTTGGATATATAGCAATGCTAATCTCTTTATCTGACAAGTATCTTATATATTTCACAGCGTAGTCACATCTATAACCTTTTATCTTTCCAGTAAAATCTGGTGAATGATGTGATACAGTTTTTTATCCTCTTTTGTCTGACTGCTCCTTCTCAATCTCCTTTGTTGTATCATCAGCCATCTGCTATCCTGTAAGTGTGCATGCTCCCCCAGGATCTGACCTGGACCTTCTTATGTTTTCTCCCTACATTGTCTCTTGGTGATCTCATCTGTTCCAAAGGGTTCAATTATTATCTTTATGCAGATGACTTTTAGACCTAAACATCCAGCCTTAATCTCTTCCCAAAATGTAGCCCTGCATTGACAACTGTCTGCTGGACATCTCAAATTTAAAATGTCAAAATAGACATGTTGGTATATTGGATGGAACTCAAGCTTTGGAGTCAGAGGAGAAATCAGTTTAAATCTCACATTTGATATTTGCTAATTGTATAACCACATAATCACTGTAAACCTCAGTTTTCTCACCACTAATATCTCTTAACTGTCAAATCTAATGTCTTTTTTTTTTTGGCAATATTCATGTTCTTTTTACTTTTTGCAGCCTTTGACATTGATAACCACTTTCTCTTCTTGTCTCTCCTTTGTCTTCCAGGATATTGTACTTTCCTGGTTTTCTTTTTCATTTTGAGTAGTCTGTCTTTGCTGATTCACAATATAGTATATATATACATACACACACATATATATTCATATATATATATTTATACATATGTGTATACATATATATGTAGATATATATGAATATATTTATGTATATATATATATATGTGTATATGTGTACCTAGATAACCTTGGGCAAAACACTTTTAGTGGGGTTCTGGGAGGACATATATACTGTATTGTCTTGATAAAAATCATGAGAAAAGTTCTTCTTTTGAAGGAGAAAAGGAATAGTAGTGATAGTGGTAGCTTGAGGAAAGAAATGAAAGTTTGAAACAGCTCTTAGGGGAATTATGAATGAGATTTATTCAAAAAGAATAAAAGGACTAATATGTGTGTGCATATATTTATGTATATATGTATGTGTATATGTATATCCTGTCCCTGAAGCATTGATTTTCTCCAGTGCTCTGACACAAATCGTTTTCTATCTCTAAAGTCTATTACATGGTCATGTCATCAATGCTCAAGGTTTTATTTATTGTCCCTATTCAATTAAATTCAAGAAACATTTGTTAAAGACAGTGTTTGTAAGGGACTGCACTAGACACAAGAGATACACAGTAAACTGATTATGGTTCTATGCCTACTCCTTTGCTGGAAGGTTATTAGAAACCCCATTGTCACGTGAATTATCCTTTTTGACTCTAACTCTCCTCCCTTTGCTTTTCTGCAGGTCTGGTTTTCCTCCTACTTCTCTAAGTGCTCTTCAGTGTCTTTCACTGGTTCCTGTTCCTCCATTACCTGCTAAATGTAGGCAGTGCCCCCAAAGCTGTCTTTGTCCCTTCTCCTCTTTTTCTGGCAACATCAGGCTATACTAGTATTTTTTCTATCTCTATTGTGAAGATTATTGTCCAAATCATTACATTTTAGGCACCTTGGATGACACCTCACTGATGGTTTAGTAGAAACCCTTCATACAGGGGAAAAAAGAGAGCCAAGCAGGTGTTAGTACCTATGTCAAGCTTTGAAGGGAGCTAGGGATTTTAAGAGGTAGACATAAAGAGGGAGAATATTCCATCTATGGAAACAGGAGCAGGAAATGTAGTGTTATAAATAGAGAATAAAAAATAAGACAGTTTGGTTGAAACATGAATATTTTCAGGAAAAATGGGAAATAAATTTAGAAAGATAAGCTAGAGGCCGATTCTAATGGACTTTAAAAGCCAAATAGAAGAGTTTGCATTTTAACCTGAGAGTAGGAGAGACCACTGAAATTTTTTTGAGCAGGAAATTGACCTGATCAGAATTGTATTTCACATAAATCCATTTGTCACCTCTATAGAAGATGGAGTAGAGAAAGAAAAGACTAGAGGTGGGGAAACCAATTAGAAGGTGATAGCAATGAGGAAACCAATTAGAAGGTGATAGCAATAACAGACCAGGAGAGAAATGATGAGAACTTAAATGAGGTTGGTGTCCAGATGGATAGGCATAAGGGAGCAGATGAAAAAAAATGCTGTAGAGGTGAAATTGACAAGATTTTTCAATTTGTTTGGCTTTGAGGAGCATAAAAATGGAGTAGCGCTATCTTTGAGGTTGAAAACCTAGGCAACTGTAAGGCTGCAAGTGCCCTCAACAAAAACAGGGACATGAAAGAGATAATATTGTGTGTTCTGAGTTCTTTTTGAGTATATTATATTTTCCTATTATACATTCAGGTAGAGATATATAGCTGTCATTTCATGATAAGATTCCAGTATTCAGTAGAGAGAGAAGGCATCTGTGTATTGAGGAGTCATCAGCATAGATATGATTGCTAAACACGAAACTTATGAGCTTATCAAGAGATGGATCGTGTAAAGGATATTGAGAAAAAAAAAAGTGATCAGACATAGAGGAGAATCAGAAAATTAGTATTACAAAATTTTGCAAAGAGACAGTTTCTAGGATAAGGGATTGGGTGACAGTATTAAAAACAGAGTTCAGAAAAGTTGAGTTGAAAGTTGAAGCTTTTGGATTTAACAACCTAAGAAACCACTGGTGACATGAGGACTTTTGAGAGGACATATGTCCTGATTTTTCTTGGTAAAAGCATGAAATGAGATCCTCTGTTGAAGTGGGAAGGGATTAGTGGTGATGTGGTTGCTTGAGGAAAAAAAATGAAAGTTTGGAATAGCTCTTATGGGAACTGTGAATGAAAGTTATTCAATGAATAGTAAAAAGATTAGTGTATATAGTTCTTGATTTCTAAAACTCCCTAACTTCTTTTCTCCCTTAGCTCCAATCTTTTACCATTACCAGATGAACATTTCTACCTTGATGAGTCCCTAACTCCCCTGACTCAATGTACCCAAAACAACTTTGTCATTCTTTTCCCCAAACTTGTCCTTCCTCCAAATGTCCCTGGTTCTGTCAGAGTCATGACCTTCCATCCAGTCATCTGGTTTTATAACCTTTTAGTCATCCTAAACTCTTCTTTTTCTTCCTCATTTCCAATGATTTGGAAGTTTTACATAATAATGCCACCTCAGAATCTCTTGAATCTCTTCTTTTTCTCCTTAGGTGGCCACTTTCCTGACCCAGGTCCCATTCTGACCTTTCACTAGGCTCATTGGAATAGCTATCTAATTATTTTCCCTGCTCCCAGACTTTTCCCTCTCAAATCCATCTTCTACATGGTTACAGAAGGACCAAGATGTCTTCCAAGATACTGGTTGGACCAGGTAACTAACATATAATTACCCAGGATAAAATACAAACTTCTCAACAAGGAATTGAAGGCTCCAAATTATCTTTGCAACTTGATTTCACATTGTTATCTTTCACATGCTCCACATTTCAGTGAAACTGGACATAGAGAAAACTGCTCTCCAAACTCCTTGCCATCATTATCTTCCATGCCTCTAATATGTTGCCATTTCACCTTTAGTGCATCTAAGAATCATTATATTCCTATAATAATACATAGATACATAGACTTGTTCCTTTCCACAGGGTCAAGAATTGGTCTCAATATAATGTGATGCACATATTTTGAAGGAAAAGTTAAAGTAGTTTAACTTTTTCCCCTTAAAGAAAAATGCCATTTGAATTCTAAGTATTTGGATGGTTGTGTTCGCCTACTCTAGTTACATATTCTGAAAACAATAAAATTGAAGTAATGCAGACTAACTGGGGAAAGACAGTTCTGAATTATTTAACCTTTCAAAGTATAAAATTTTTTATAAAGACAATTGTGAAACTTTTGAGAATATACAATTTAATAGGGTAATAGTGGGCAAAGGGTAAGTAAACAGAGGCTTTGCTCAGTGAATCAGTAATAATTATTTGTAATCGTTTATCAGCTACTGTTCTTTTCCCCCATAGGTAAATAAAGCATTTTAGCTTGAAAACAGTTTTTTTTCTAGAATTAAATATTGCTATTGCAATTTTGCTTACATTACTAATTTGCCTGGTAACCTCATTTGTCAAAAATAACATAAAGGCAAACACAAGCCTGGTCCACATTAAAAGGCCAAGAAAGTCTTGTATAGTGACACTCAAACAAGGAAGTCTCATGATGTGAGTTTAAATGGAAAGTGGCAAGCTTAATAGATATTTCAGGATAATATTTCATGGTGATGTTTTGATTATTCTATGATTACTATGTGAACTTCAGTGATTTGGATTGTAATCCTTTCATACTTCAATGTGGATCTGTGATATCACTGATATAGCCATTTACTTCATCAATGCAACATGATACAATGGAGAAAAGTGCCACATCTAGAGTCAAACAAGCTGTGTCAATCTCTGTTCTGCCATTTGTGTCTCATGGTACCTTAGAGGAATCAGGTTACTTCTCTAGACTTCAAACTTTCCATCTGTAAAATGAAGATGTTTTAGATATTCTTACTTTCTGTAGAATGAAACCATATAATCTCTCAGCTTTCATCTAGGTTCTAAATCTTTGCCCAAAGAATTAGATAATTTGGGAGTTGTAAGAAAGTCTCATTGACTATGACTTGAACCCATGGATGAAAGAAAAAATCCCTCATAATATACAAGATACATAGTCCTTCAGCCTGTGCTTGAATAGGTGCACCCTTTATTTTTTTTTATTATTAAAACTTTTTATTTGTAAAACATATGTATGGGTAATTCTTCAACATTAACCCTTACAAAGCTTTCTGTTACAAATTTTCCCCCCGACTCCCCACCCCTCCCCTAGATGGCAGGAAATCCACTATATGTTAATTATGTTAAAATACTTGACAAATCGAATATATGTATACATATTTCCACACTTATCATTGTTGTGCAAGAAAAATCGTATCTACAAGAAAAAAAATCAAAGCAAGGAAACACAATGCAAGCAAACATCAATAGAGAGCATGAAAATGTTATGTTGTGGTCCACATTTCACATCCCTCTCTCTGGGTGTATATGGCTTTCTTCACTGAACAATTGGAACTGGTTTGAAACATTTCATTGTTGAAGAGAGCCATGTCCATCAAAATTGATCATCATGTAATATTGTTGTTGCCGTTTATAATGATCTCCTGGTTCTGCTCATTTCGCTCAGCATCAGTTCATGCAAGTCTCTCCAGGCCTCTCTGAAATCATCTTGCTGGTCGTTTCTTATAGAACAATAATATTTCATAACATTCATATACCATAATTTGTTCAGCCATTCTCCAATTGGTGGGCATCCATTCAGTTTCCAGTTTCTAGCCAATACAAAAAGGGCTGCCACAAACATTCTTATAGGTGCACCTTTTAAAGGAACTCATTTCACTTTCATTTTTCCTGAAAACAAGTTTAAATTTGTCTTTTTTTTTTATAATATCTTACCCATTTTTTCTTTCTGGAGACAAAAAAGAACAACAACCCTTCACACAGACTGCTATCTTGTTTTGCCTGAGTCTTCCTTTATTTCCTTCCTTCTTTCCTTCTTTTCTTTCCTTCCTTTCTTCTTTTTCTTCATTCCCTTCCTTCCTTCTTTCCTTTCCTTCCTTTTTTTCTTTCCTTTCCTTCCTTCCTTCCTTCCTTCCTTCCTTCCTTCCTTCCTTCCTTCC
>JAJPUD010003368.1:16879-60612 GCA_023553655.1 Myrmecobius fasciatus | reverse complement strand
TCCTTCCTTTCTTCTTTTCTTTCTCATTTTCTTTTCCTCTCACTCTCTCCCTCTTAAACCAGTCCTCTACATGAATACAGAAGGACCACTTCCCAAGATACTGGTTAGACCAGTTAATTGCCACATTATCTAAGATAAAATACAACTTCTCAATATGGAATTCAAAGCTCCAAATTACCTTTACCACTTGATTTTACATTGTTCAAAATGTAACCTTCCTTCTTTTTTTCTTCCTTTCTTTTTTTCTAACCTACACTAAATTGCTCCAATTCCTTTAGATTATACTCATAAGACTGATAGCGCACATATTTGTCATCTCAAGTGTTTGTCCAAGTTGTGTAACTTTTGGATACTGTCTCCATTTAACTTTAGGTCATAGCCTAGACAAGAGACATTCTTTTAAAAATGATTTTTCTGTGTGAATAATATAATAACAATCTTAGGAATGATTGAACTCATTTAGGAGGTTTTTCATTGTTCTAGGCTTAATGTAATAAGCACTAGTATCAAGTATGTATAAGAACTTCCATCTTTCATTTGATTCTAGAAATCTTTATGATGATAACAAATACATTTGTCTGGAATATAATTATCTGTTTTGTATTATTAATAATAGTGTCATAGATCTTATTTTAGGGTTTTCCCTCCATCTGTTGTGTATCTTGTATGATTCTTGCATAATCTTTGGAGATATTGGGAAGAAATTCTTGAAGGAAGAAATTCATCAATTTTGTTCTTGATATATGATATATGTATAGATTATTCTCATAAAGATTTTGTAGAGATGGGAAAGTAAAGTTATGGTTCTGTAATTTATTTTTATTTAACTTTAGGGGAGTAACAATAAGCTTCATCATTGTCTTGTTCTTTTTTTCTGAATGTTTGTACTTTGCATTGAAAACATAACTAAAAGATATGTGATAATGTGAAATAATAAGAGAAAGGAAATATTAATGTATTCCAGAGGCCTACTTAGAGGTACCTTGGATATGGAATTATCTACCACTAATCAATTAACCAGTTAATAAATATTTATTTAGCATTTGTTCTATGTCCAAGACAATGGGAGACAGAAGAAGCAAAAGAATACATACTAGATATTCTTTCCTGCCCTAAAGGAGTTTTCATTCTAGTAACTATATAAATAAAACTAACCCCCACAAAACAATAGAATAGTGTGATGTAGTTTTAAATCATAGAGTATAATTAAGGATGTGGGATATAATTTGTAAATGGATTAAAAGTTCAGACAAGTGAGATATTGATGAATATTCAACTGGATGGAAAGGGGAGTTTGGAAAGACAATGAAGGAAAGTACTATAAATGGTGAAGTTATGCTTTTCTGTGGAGTCATAGAGAAAAGAAAGAAAATCCTCTAGAATAATTTCTTTAAGATGATCAGCCCTTATGTGACCTTGGGCAAGTCACTTAACCTCAATTGCCTCAACAAAAAGCAAAAAAAAAAAAAAAAAAGATTATCAGCCCTGAGTAATAAAGGTGATTTTCCTCCTACCTCAAATGATATGATCACAGAAATACCAATATATAATAATGAATTATAAAGCAAAATGTATTCCCAAATCCTTTTATGAAAGAGAAACCTTTCCCCACTTTTTAAAATTGAAAATAAGGAAGTAACATCATTGGCTGAGAAAGTAAATTACCTAAAATTCTCAGGACTGAAGGAAGTGAATACCTGGGTAATTGAAGACATTGAAAGTTTGGAGGTTTGGGAAATTATGTCCAGGACCTGAAGGAGCAGAAATTGAAAGTTACTTTTAGTACATGTCCATTCTATATATGAGTACCATTGTACTCTTAAATTTGAGCTCATTTTTTCCCAGGGATACTGTATTGTTTTTATTTGTTTGTTTGTTAATTAATTAATTTATTTATTTTGTGGGAGAAGACCATCTAGGCTTGGGAAGTAAGAAGGAAGTATTTTTCAAGTTCTGTTCATTGTATGCCATCTTAGTAAATGCCTTTACTAAAAGTTAATTGTGTGAACTGATAATAAGAATATAGATAGATATTATGAGCTTTATATTTTAGAAGAGAATACCCAAAGGCTACTCCTAAAACCTCAAGGTAGCCAGTTATACCTTTGGAATAAATACATCTGCCAAACTGAGTGGATTTGAAGAGTAGCCTGGAGAACTGCTACCTTACTATTTCCCTCTATGAAGGCTACTACTTATAGGATGAGAATTTGACTTGCATTCTCAACAATAGTTATGAAAAGAAAAGATCTGACATTTTAATCTTTAGTTAGTCTCAGCTTGAGACATCCACAGATTTATGAGAATAAGATAGGACTCATTAGTTTAAGTGAATATTGTACCTCAATTCCCATGAATTCCATCCCCGTTTACTTGTATAGTGTTGAACTCCTGGATTACTAAGCCAGTGGAAAGTTAATACTTTAATGTGACTTAACATAGGGTCCTCCTATGGGAAGGGGAAAGTAGTAAGTTATAGATATAATAAGAAACATGACACAGAGATGATTTGGGTATAGTTTCATTATATTCCTGAAATGACCTTTACAGCTTAATAGATGGAAATAAGTAAACTTTCTACCCAAAGCAGTCCTGGATTTGTTCAAGTTCCAGAGTGGATATACCCAATGTTTGAAGTTATGAGACCATTTCAAAATTTATCCCATTATCTGTTTTATAACCATTTGACAGCCTTGTAAAACAAAGGCTTTCCACATATATGTCAGCTTCTCATTTCTACACCCTAAGCAATAAAATGAAAGTACCTATCTAAGCATCACTTTTCTGAGTAAGTGATAAGAAGTTAATGTCGAGAAATACAGCCTCGGACTTAGTAATCTGCAAACACTTAAAGGTTTCAAGTGACTTTTAAATATTAAACAATTTGACATCCTACTACAATATGCCATCAAGTTATTTTTCATACCTAAAGTGCTTGAAAGAGTTGAGGCAGTCTTCCAACTCAAAAACATTTTGCATGTAATGTCATTCATTGGTGTGGTACATCTGACATCTGGACTAATTGTCAGACATGTTTAATTATGTCTTTTAATGGCACAATGTATCTATTTTCAACCTGATGCTGATTTTATAATTAAAAATCTCTTTAAATAGGCTTGTGTTTCTTTGGTAATGCAAAATTCTGGCTCCCTTCAGGAGGGAGATGCAATATTAAAAAAACTGTCTCTAAGAGAACATTACATGTTTTGTATTATGACCATAAGAGCTTGTCCCTTTTATACTTGAGCAAATTTACAGGTTGTATTAGATGTTACTAAGAGAAGGACATGTTACAAGTGACTTCTATTCAGATTGTATTTGCAACTTTGTAGAAGGTGAGTGCCTTTTCAGATTTGATTGGATTTTTTTACTCACTTTGATTGGTTAGAGCCTATACTTGAGGCTTTATTGGCATAAAACAAGACTTTTGAGCAACATAGTATGCCCCCAGCACCTAGAATTCCCCTGAACCTTTTTACCAGAAATTTATTTCCTAGGTCAGTAGAAGAACTCTAGGTTTTTTATTATTTTTTCAATATCTCAACCCTGAGTTATTTGGTGATTTTGTGGGAGTGGGGTAGGGAGAAAAGGAAATGGCAGTTGTTTCTTATGGTCTAATTTTTGTTTTATTTTTTGTTTTTTGTTTAATTTTTAAAAATTTTTTTAATAAAGCTTTTTATTTACAAAACATATGAGTGATTTTTCTACATTGACCTTTGCAAAAACTTTTTTTCCCCAAGCTTTTCCCCTCCTTCCCCCACCCCCACCCCTAGATGACAGGTAATCTAATACATGCTAAATAGGATAAATTATATGACAAATCCAATACATGTATACATATCTATACAGTTATCTTACTGCACAAGAAACATCAGATCTAGAAAGAGAAGAAGAAAAAACAACCTAAGAAGGAAAACAAAATGCATGGAAATATTCACAGAAAATGTTAAAATGCTGTGTTGTGGTTCACACTCAGTTCCCACAGGCCTCTCTCTGGATGTATATGACTATCTTCATCGCTGAACAACTGGTTTGAATCACATCATTGTTGAGGAGAACCATGTCCATCAAAATTGATCATTGTATAGTCTTGTTGCTGTGTATAATGTTCTCCTGGTTCTGCTGATTTCACTCAGCATCAGTTCATGCAAGTCTCTCCAGGCCTCTCTGAAATCCTCCTGTTGGTCGTTTCTTACAGAACAATAATATTCCATAACATTCATATACCATAATTTATTCAGCCATTCTCCAATTGATGGGCATCCTTTCAATTTCCAGTTTCTTGCCACTACAAAAAGGGCTGCCACAAACATTTTTGCACATGTGGGTCCCTTTCCCTCCTTTAAAATCTCTTTGGGATATAGGCCCAGTAGAAACACTGCTGGGTCAAATAGTATGCACAGTTTGATAACTTTTTGAGCATAGTTCCAAATTGCTCTCCAGAATGGTTGGATCCGTTGACAGTTCCACCAACAATGTATCAGTGTCCCAGTTTTCCCACATCCCCTCCAACAGTTATCATTATCATTTCCTGTCATTTTAGCCAATCTGACAGGTGTGTAGTGGTATCTCAGAGTTGTTTTAATTTGCATTTCTCTGATCAATAGTGACTTGGAGCATTATGGTCTAATTTTTGGAAATGAAGATCTGGAAAATGTACATATTTAAATGTCACTTCTAGTGGCTTGCTTCGTAAGGTCCCTAAGAAAGAAAGGGTTACTAGTATCAAGAGTTATGAATTGTCTTTGTATATTCCATGTATTACACTATGAATTTGAACCCACTTTTCCCTTGGACTCAATGTATTTGTGGGAAAATATGTTCTAGTTTTGCAGAAAAAAAAGTTTGATAGCTATTATTGTTTTCTCTGTAATTTGAGTAAATCATTTGCTAAGACCTAATATTACCTTTTTATTTTATTGGAGAACACACTTATAAAGTTCATGCGCAATAGTCACAGAAAAGTGACAACACAGGATATACTCTTAAACATAATTTATTATTAAGGTTAATTATACCCTTAAACATTGGGTAGCGGCTAAGTTTTGGGGATCCAACTAATGAGTGAAATTTGAGGAAATATCCTTCAAGAAGTACTTCATGACTTATTAACATTGTTGAAAATATCTTCCACCCAGGAACCATGATGTACAAAGAGTTTTTAAGGATCTTAGGAACCAGTGTTCCCTTTTTCAAATGAGGAAACTGAGTTCTACATAGATCATAAGAATGCAATCCTAGAAGTAACAAGAAATGTAAGAGGCTACTTCGTTCATTTCTCTCATTTTGCAGATGTGAAAACTGGAAAACTGAGATACAGGCAATTTAAATGACATGCTCAAAATTATTAGGTAATTTCCAGAGGCAAGCATAGATCCAGGTCCTTTGACCCAACAATCAGTGCCCTTTCCACTTTGACATACTGTCTCATTTGCCCAAGAACATTTAGCTATTAGAGATAAAAACAGGATAAGAAGCCAAGTCTCCTTGTACTCAGTCCAGTGCTCTAGTACCTATTTTATGAAAGAAAATAAAGAAATGAAGATCTCATATATAGGTTTTGTAAAAAATAGCTGCTTGGTATATTTTATTAGCCTCTGCAAACCTACTTTTTCCTACCAGAGGTCTTAAGTTCCCATTGTTAGAGTATAGCCAGGCATACTATCTGCAGAAGATCAAACACACATTATTCAAATACACACTTTTTTTTTTAAACCTAGGAGGGTCCATTTAGAAATCTTCCATTATTACAGATTAGTTTATTAAATTAGCTCATCTAGCTCATTGGTACAATGAAATCACAGAAAACCAGGCAAGAAGAGATGAGATATAAAACAGTTAAGTTTCAATGGCAAATGAGTATGTTGGACACAAGCTCTAGGGAAATCAATCAATGTAAAGGAAAAAGAAGAGTTATTTGGCTTATATAGTCTTTGCCATCAAGGAGTGTACATTCTTTTGCAGGGAAGGGATAGGAGGAGCATTGGATGGAGTATAGCAGAAGTAGCCTGGACTAGGAGTCAAGTTACTAAATTCTAATTTTAATTCTGAAAAAAATATATGTGTGATCCTGGACTCGTCATATATAATCTTTAAGTTTAAATTCCCTTATTCATTTCCTCATTCATAAAAGGAAGAAATCGAATTGTATTTAATTAAATATTTTGTCTCATATTGCTTTACTAAGAGGGGATGAGAGAGATACTTCAACAATGTAGGTCTGGTGAAATAGGAGAGAAACTGATAGAAAGAGAAATCACCAAGAGGGAACACATGGTGCTAAAGACAAATTGCTGAAGATAAAACAACTTTGATTTACAAGTGGATGAAGAACAAAACAATTGAATAAAATTTACTACCAAAGATTAAAGAATAGGTATTACAATTGTACTTGATTAAATTAAAGTCTAAATTAGGCCATCCTTAGGAAAGTGGAAATAAATTAATGGATCCCTCTCAGTGAAGGCTTCCATTTGCATCCTGGCTCTATCTTTCTGGACCTCAGTTCTATCACTTCAACTAGATGACTTCTATGAGTCTTTAAGGTATGAATGTTAATTTTCTCAGGTTTTTCTTGTGGCAAATTCTGAAAAAAATTAGGGAGCACAACTTGTCATATCTTTCCTCTTCTTGCCACAAGTGGCTTACCACTTTAATTTGGTCTCTTTTTACCTCTTCCCAGAATTCTGCAGTAACCTCCTAATAGGTCTCCTTTCTTGGAGTCTTTTTTCTGTCTACAACTCCTCCCCCAGAAAGTTGTCAAATTGACATTCCTAAGACACAGGTCCAAGTCTGTCTCTTTTGCTCAAAATTTGCTCTGGGCTCATAATACAAATACCTCTATTTGACATTTAAAGCCCTTCACAGTCTAAGTTCATTTTCCCTTCTGAAGCTGACGGGGGTATTCGTCTACTTCACACGCTATGTTCTAGTTAAACTGGCTTACTTGCTGTTCCTTATGCCTGATTTTACATCTTTCACACCTTGCCTTTCCACAGGATAGTGTCTAGAAAGCTTTCCCTTCTTAGAATTTTTTGAGACTGAAGTCAAATGATCCCTCTCATTGCCAGTGTTCCCTTCCCCCTTCCTACAGCCCAACTCCCCCCCCCCCAAAAAAAAAAGGGAGGGAAAAAAAGAAGGTAAAAACTTCATGCATGTTTTTTGCTCAATACTTTGTGTTATTCTGCCACAAAAAAAAATTAAACTTGAGGGCCAAGATTTTAATGTTTATCTTTGTATTCCCAGGGCTTAAACTACTGTTGTGCACATGGTATGCTCTGAATGTATTAATTTTTTTTTCCCAATAATAGTTCATTTTTCCTTAAGGATAAAAATTTTCATTTATCTCTTTTTATTCTCTCCCTGTGTCTTGCATATAGTAAGTATTCAAAAAATATTTGTCCAATTCTTCCATTAAAAAGATTCATTATTTCCTCATATGTATAATATATTCTTCTAGGCATTACCTAGAGATAAAGAAATGAATGACAGTATCTTCCTGCAAGAAACTTAAAGTAAAATAAGACATGTATATAAAATAACTGTACTGAAAAGTAAATATACAAAAGAGTGATACACACAAAGTGCTAGAGAACTATATGATCACCACTGCCTTTGTTGTTCGGTCTTTTTTTTTTTTTTTTTCAGTTGTGTCCTACTCTCTGTGATTCCATTTGAGATTTTCATGGAGTGTTTTGCCATTTCCTTCTCAAGTTCAAATTTTTTTAATAGATAAGGAACTATAGAAAAGGAACTCTACTACACTATCTAGTTGCCCTTATGAATTAGTCAAAACTTTAAAAATGAAGTATTGCTTTACTTGGGCCTGTATCTGAAGAATAGAAAAATTATCAATAAATAGAAATAGAGTGCAAGGGAAGGGAAGAACTTTCCAGTCATAGAAAACTCACTGAGCTAAAACATGGAAGAAAGCTTGATATTTCTATTGAAAAAAGAAACTTGAGATAAAGCTGGAAATACAGACTGATGCCAGTTAACATCACATGATTTCTAATAAGATGTCTCAAAACTTTGCTTCTTGATTTCTCAAACACAGAAAATGAGACTTTTCAACTTGAAATTCTTTTTTCCCCATACTTACAAAAACTCCCATACTCATTATCCTTGTACCTTGGGAAGCAGCCCAAAGAAGATTGTAGCAATATCCATTTTGAGGAGAGGGCATCAAAAATCATTTGTGGGAATCAGGAGCCCTCAATAAGAAGAACAATTCATGCACTGAGGCCAAGTGTCTGATTCATACAAATTTATCAACCATGCATGAGAGAATTTATCTACTGAGCTTCTGAGTTTGATGATGCTCAAACCAAGTGGGCAGGTGGGAGTCTTAGAAGAGCTGTTTGAAAAAAATTTGAAACAGTTATAAACATAGCCTGAAAGATTGTTAAGTTGATCCTGGATAAAACCTATTGGGGTAGAGCAGAGAACAAACTGTCTCCAAGTCTTTTAAAATGACAGTTTTCTGTTTTAAACAATTTTAACTTTTTAGACTATTATAATAGGGTAAAAATCCATATCATTTCAAAAAATAAATAGAGACCACAGCTACTAAACCCAAAGCAATTGCTCAAGAAACATTGGTATATTCCCTTGACTGCAATAGGTAATTTGCTTGAAAGTCCATTTACATTTTCTAATGTAGAAGAAAGAAAATTTTAAGAAACTTTATCTTATACAACTTGAGCTGTGGGCAGAAGTATAACTTAGATTTTACTCTTCCCCCCAAGCATCTCTTCCCCTCAAATGCTTGATTTTGTTAAGTTAGTGTTATAGTTACTTGGCAGGCTTTCAGAACTCTGAATTTCTGAACAAAGAAAGCTCATATATAAAACAAGATAAACTCAGTAATTTAAATAGGCATTTTAAAATTTGCTAATAATAGTAGAAGAGATCACAGACAGGTTTGCTATGCAAAGAAGCACATATACATCAATAAAAAAGAGTCTAAAACCAACTATTCAAAAATAATGAATTTCATTAAGTCAAGGTCATCAGAAAGAGAATCATGGTGGTAATAACATAGTACAGGCTATGGAGTACAAGATAAGTTCCCCAGGAAAGGTATTAGAAATAGTATGTCTAAGATAAAATATATTCTCATTTTTGCTAAAATTCTGAATATTATTGAGTCTTTAAGAGGCTTCTTGCTTTAATGTCCATCAAGATTGATACCAAGATTTTTCAAATGCCCCCAACTATATATTGTGTCTGCTTCCTGAGGTTTATACTCAGGCTAATAATCAATAAATTATATATTATGTGAGGAATTATTTCTCTAGAGGAACTCTTGAAATAAAGAAAAATGCTCCCATGATGACTTTTTATATTATTTAGCCCCAGTTCACTTCTGAATTGATCACGACCACATGGTGGCAAAAAGGAAAAGAATATGCTAGTAATCAGACAGTTTTTAAGCTATCTGACTAACATTAATTTAATTTAATCTTCAATAATCAATAGGTGTAGAAATTTCCTTCACTGATTTAGATATTACTTATATAGAGTTTTGTATAGATCCTCCTTAGATGAATCATCACATATGTTGTCAGCCTTCCTCTGGGTCACATTTATATTTTTAATGTATTGGTAGAATTAGCTGTTGCTACTTTAAATGATAATTGCCTAATGAACAATAAGTTAACATATTACCAAAGGAACTAATTAATATCAATATTAACATTTTTACTACAGATGAAATTAGAAAAAAATCATTTAAATGAAGGAGATGGAAAGGGACTTCTAATAAGTCCTTCTGGGAGAGTCACAACACAGTTAACAACACAGAGTTGTTAAAATTGACTTCATTTTGCACCTAAAGGCAATATGTAATATGATTTCACAGTATATTTGGCCATCTTGTCTTGTAGTGTTTAATATGAGCAGAAGCAAAAAAATAACTATAAAGTTAATTGTAAAATCTGAATCATCATCTGTTGTATAGGATGAAAAAGCAGAGAGATTCCACCAAGAGTTTAACTACATAGCCCAAACCATGTCACCATATATAGACTTACTCAGTGACTTCAATGCAAAACTGAATACAGGGGAGGATGGTAAAAATATGTTGAAAAATATGGTTCAAGATTAAGAAATGAAAGAGGTCAAAGATGTGTATGTTGGTTAGAAGTCTTTTACCTTTCCTTAAGAAAAGAATTGGAAGGTGTTAACATGGTGAGCACCAAACAACATCATACACTCAGAAAAAGAAATAGACAATATCTTAACAGAAAGTAAATGACTGGTTATTAGTGTGGGAGTCATTTATGATTCAGCTGTCTGTGCAGTCAGACCATCGATTCATTAGAGCAAAGGTCAAAATAAACACCCAATTAGAAGAAGGGATAAGAATGATTGGGGGGGGGGAACCCACTGCATGCAATTATAACAGCTACAGTGTGACCTTTTCAAACAAACTACTGATGCAAAAAAAAATTGGAAGTAGATAGAGTGAAAGACATAGATTCTCATTATCACTATTTCCCACAGAAATTTAATGCAATAATTTAAAGTAAAACTTAAGCCAACAAATATTTGTTCTTCCTACCAAGCAGAAAGATTTGCCAGCCAAGGATTATGTTAGTTTTGAACATATACTATTTGTATGTAAATATAAACATATAAGATTTACATGTATTAAATTTTGTAGAAAAAAATGGTACACACTGATAAACAGTATCATTTCACAAGAGAGCAAGGAGTAGGGAAGGAGAAAATAAATCTTCAAGAAATCTAAATAGATCATCCCAAGTGCATGTATAGATGACATTGTGAGAAATAAAACAGAAAGGGAACCGTTTTATCAGCCTGCCTATAAGAAACCATGTTCACTATTGCTAGGTGTAGAATCACCCCAGGCTCTGATTGATACATAAAAAGTGGAAATCCAATTATACAATATGGAAGTGGGAAAAATGAAAAGCAGCTGAAACAAATCAAGGAAACTGAAAAAAATCCATTCTAGAAGTGACACAATTGTGAATATGGGTTTAATTCTTTCAATATAACTGAAAGAGGAGCAGGTATTGAATGACTGGAAAAATCCTAGATAATACTATTCTCCCCCCCAAAATCATGAAGACATTAATAGCTACTCATGCTTATATCTACTCTTTTATCTCTATAACATTTTTATGAGAGTGAAGGACAATGTTGATTTAAAAATAATGACATGGAATAAGCAGGGTTTCACTAATTATATTCTCCAGAAGACCACATCTTAATTTAACAAGTGACTGGAAGGTATAGCAACAAGATCATTTGTTTGTCTTGTCAATTATAAGGCATTCTTTTATTTAATAAGACTGTTCTCTATATTTTAAGATAATAAAAGATTCTTTGATAGATTGAACAGTAGAGAAAACTTTGTTCAATAGTTATATAATTATCAATATTACATGAGACATAAAAGAGAGAGATAAATGCTAAGCTAAAGTTATTCACCTTTTTCATTGAGAATGTCCTTCTCGGATTTTAAATGGAAAAGGTGGCAAATTGCTCCAGATGCTCATGTTTGCAGATGCCATTGTGTTGATTGCATTCATCCCCTGAATATTTGTAGGTCCTTGCTGATGAGATCCATGACCATTAAAATGACATTGGTTTATACATAATCCAAACAAGATAATCTGAAAGGATGAAATATGCATATTGTTTAGAATGTCATGATCTTGGATAGGCAGACCATTTACCTATTTGATCAGTATATATATACTGGTCAAGGATTGTGCATAGATAACGATTTGGGATGTGAACTGAGTGCGAGTAGAAGATCACAGTGGATCACATTTTTGAAACTCTGCAGAAGTTTTATATAATCAAAGCTTCACTCAACACAAAATCCCTCTATCCTTCATGTGGTACTATATGGCTTTGAATTATGGATCACTAAGATTCTAAATTTCGGGGGATTTTCAGGTAACAGAATGGTATATAGTCAACAAAAATGAGGATGCTACATATTATTATCAATGCTATTCACATAAAAGTGGAAAACAGTCAAAGAAAATTATGCTCAGAATATGAGATGGATCAGTCATGTAGTGAGATAAGGTGAAACAGGATAACTCAAGTGCTGTTCTGTCACTCATGAAATGTGGTAGGGAAAGGCATTTGAGGTACTAGGAAGATTGTCTCTGGTAGGTTTGATGAAAAGACATGGACTGAAGAGATTGCAAGTGTCAATAAGATTATTGATTCATTTAAATATAGGAATATATATATATATATACACATGCATATATACATACATATCTATATATGCATATATATACATATATATATCTTCCTTAAAGAAAAAAATTTAAACTTTCAACAGTGAAGTTAATTTCATTGAAGAAACTAGGCATTTATATACCCTTTATAACATTTGAAAATCATGTCCCTGCTAACCTCTGGTATTTGAAAATTGAGCCTTCACATTCTGTTACTCACTAGGGGATTTAAGCCTTTGCTGAAATTCATGACTTATCAAAAAATAAAATATCTCCATGACAGACATAACAGATTTCTCTATCACAAAAAAGATTGTTACTTTATATTAAAGTAAAACAAACAAAACAAACAAAAACCCAAACCGTGGTGTGCTAGTCAATGTTTAACAATCAGCTTTTTAAAATGTACTTGTGACATATTTTTAAGTTTAATTTGCTTTATCAGTATTTTTTCATTATTTTCTTAGGTCTACACAATTTAAAAACCAATAAATTTTTTTAATAAAGCTTTTTATTTACAAAACATATGAGTGACCTTTCAACATTGACCTTTGCAAAAAAACTTTTTTCCCCAAACGTTTTTTCTTTTCTTCCCCCCAGCCGGCGCGCGTAGATGACAGGTAATCTAATACATGCTAGATAGGATAAATTATATGACAAATACAATACATGTATACATATCTATACAGTTATCTTACTGCACAAGAAACATCAGATCTAGAAAGAGAAGAAGAAAAAGCAACCTAAGAAGGAAAACAAAATGCATGGAAATATTCACAGAAAGCGTTAAAATGCTGTGTTGTGGTTCACTCTCAGTTCCCACAGGCCTCTCTCTGGATGTATATGACTATCTTCATTGCAGCACAACTGGTTTGAATCACATCGTTGTTGAAGAGAACCATGTCCATCAAAATTGATCATCGTATAGTCTTGTTGCTGTGTATAATGTTCTCCTGGTTCTGCTGATTTCACTCAGCATCAGTTCATGCAAGTCTCTCCAATCCTCTCTGAAATCCTCCTGTTGGTCATTTCTTACAGAACAATAAATTCCATAACATTCATATGCCATAATTTATTTAGCCATTCTCCAATTGATGGGCATCTTTTCAATTTCCAGTTTCTTGCCACTACAAAAAGGGCTGCCACAAACATTTTTGCATATGTGGGTCCCTTTCCCTCCTTTAAAATCTCTTTGGGATATAGGCCCAGTAGAAACACTGCTGGGTCAAAGGGTATGCACTGTTTGATAACTTTTTGAGCATAGCTCCAAAATGCTCTCCAGAATGGTTGGATCCATTCACAGTTCCACCAACAATGTATCAGTGTCCCAGTAAAAACCAATAAATTAAGTTCTAATTTATAGCAATTTCTTATTTCTTAGATGTAAATTCTTACATTGAAAACTTGGCTCCTAAAAATAAATTTAAAAAAAAGAAAAAGAAAAGAAAAGAAAACTTGTCTCCTGGGAGTCAGTAGGAACAGTATAGAGGAAATTAAGAGGAGCAGTAGAAAGCAGGCTAGACTAGGAGTTGAGAAGATAATAATTCAAATCCAGTTGCAGAGGCTTTCTAACTGGTGATCTAGGCAAATCAATTAGGCATTGTTTGCCTCAGTTTTCTCTTTTGCAAAGTAGGGATATTTTGAAAGGTTGTAAGAATAAAATCACAAATTAACTATAAAGTATTTAACATAGTTCCTGACACATAGGAGGGGCTATTAAATGCTACTTGTTGCTGTTATTATTGTTATCTAGAACAAAGCTTACACTGTAGGTTGTGACCCCATATGGAGTTGTGTTACTAACTGTGAGGGGTCACAAAATTATGATTTATTATCAGTAAATGTCTCATTTGCATACCTATTTTATATATCTATATACCCAGGGTTGTGTAAAAATTCCTCAGGTGAAAAGGGGTTGTGAGAGGAAAAAGTTTAAGAAGCCCTGATCTATAACTCCATGGAATCAAAAGTAACATTATAATAGAACATATCTCTTCTTTCATATTTCTTGCATTTTGAGCTTTAAAAAGCTGATTACCTACTCCTATCTTTCTGAATGATCAAATCGCAAATTTAAAGTTGGGAGGAAATTTGTTGGTCATTTATTTCATCCCCCCATTTTTCTGTTTTTAATTTAGACTCCATTTTATTTTTTTTTGCTCTAGAGTCATTTTTAGATCTTTTATTCTAAAAATAAAAGAAAAAACAAATTCATTTAAGTTATATTCCTGTCTTTATCTTTTCTTTCATTCCCTGACATACTTCTATAAAGAGTCCTCTCTTACATGTTTTTATTTCTATATCACTTATTCATTCCTTAGCCTTCTGCAATTTGTTTTTTGTACCTATGATCTACTTCCTTGGTCTATCATAATAACATTAATATTATTTTTTCTCATTTTACCATTTCTTTGTGGAGAGAAAATCAGGGGTAAGTGACTTGCCCAGGTCACATAGCTAGGAAACATCTGGGTCTGGATTTGAACTCTGGTCCTCTGATTCCAGGGTTGTATCTACTGAACTTCTTAGCTACTCCCATTGAACTCTTCTTACTGTACTGTGTTACTCTCCTCTATTTATTACTCTTCTTCCTGAGCTCTTTAAGTGTGTGAATCAAACCAGTTCTTTTTTTTTTTCTTATTCCTTTTCTCACCTCTATATTTCTACCTTCATTCTCTTCTTTAGAAATCTTATCCATTACTTTGGCTTCTGTGTCTACTTCTGTGAGGGATATTTCCCCAATTTACATATCCACCTTTGATCTCTCCTATGAATTCTAATCAACATTCTTCTTTCTCTATATTCTCACCCTAATACACATATTTTAAAAAAGATAAATTGGTTAGTGAGGTTTCTAGAAATACATGCCAAATTCATGGAACTTGATTCTCTTAGATTTATCACAATTTCATGCTTGGGAGCTTCTTTTTTCTCCTGGAATGATTTCTTTGTGTAGAGTTTTAGTCCAGGTAGTTTCTCTCTATTCTTCCTTTGAAATTTATGCTTCTCAGGGCAGCTAGGTGGTGCAGTGGATAGAGTGCCAGCCCTGAAGTCAGGAGGACTCGAGTTCAAATTTGATCTCAGACACTTAACACTTCCTAGCTGTGTGACTCTGGGCAAGTCACTTAACCCCAATTGCCTCAGCAAAAAAAAAAAAAAAAAAGAAATTTATGCTTCTCAAATGAAAGGCACATGTGAGTCTATCTGACATATCTCTTTTTCACAAATTCTAATAAGAGTTGATCAGTTCTTTTTAAGTTCTTTTTTTTCTCCTTTTCTCCTTTTTGATGAGATGATATTGATGAGAAATACATCCAGAAAAAAAAATTTCTTCTGTTGGCTACTCCACTTTTAGAAGAATGAGTCAACAGATCATCTCCTTTGCTTTTGACAGTAAAAGAATTTCAGATGATTTGTAGATAAATGAACTTGTCCATCATTACTGAACCATGCTTCTCTTCCAGGTCTGTAATTTTTCCCCTGAACTCCCCATCTATCTCTGACAAATATCTAGGTAATCTCTAGTATGCTCTGATACCAATATTATTTTCATTCTTCTCCTTCAACCTTTGTACAAATGTTGTCCTTTCTAAATTCTAGATTTTCCTTCTTGCCATACAACATTATGTACTTTTAAAAATGTGATTCATGGAAAGAGTCCATTGGCTTTACTAGACTGCCAAAGTGGGTTATGAAAAAAGTAAAAATAAAATAAGTTTAAGACTTTATGATCTAAATTCTCTAGGCAACACTTTAAGACTATAAGTCACAGAAAATGTGTTAGTATATATTAGTATATACTTATTATATTAAAAAGGAAATATATTTTAAAATATTTTGTAAAGCATGAAAGGGACAGAAAAAGTAAATTTAACACCAAGATTTTAAACATGAGAGACTAGATAAATGGTAGTATCATCATTTATAGGAATACTGAAGTGAGAATAAGGGAAGGCTTGGTTATAGACATATTGAAATTGACCTGCTGGTGGGACACCCAAATGTTGTCCCAATGTTGCAAATGTTCTGTATGCAGCTGAAGATACAAGAATAGAAAGTGGAAGAAATGTCAGTTTCCTCTTCAGACTACATAATAGGCATATAATAAAATTTTATTGAGTTGAAATCAAGTTGTTATAAAGTAGCTGTTTCAACTTAATGACAAATTTCTTCCTTCTTATCTTCATATTAAAAATAAAATTTGCAAATTCATCAGATATCATAGTTATTTAAACCCAAGAAGCTGCTTCATTGATTTAATTCATTAAGAGAGCTCAGAATTTTCACTATTTTCACCTATTTTTAAGCTTTGCTAATTAAATTTTCTATCTCATTCTGCTCATCACATTATTCCCAAGAACTCTATTCATATCATTTCACCTGTCCTCTGTTTATAATAGCATTAATTTTGTTTAAGATTGTTTCATTGTCCAAAATGATGTTTCAGAATAAGTAGAAAATATTTACAATCTCTGGTTCTCTATTTTCTGGTAGACCAATGTTAAAATTAAATAGAGTATTTTGTTTTAATAGGGTTATTTTTTCTAGAATATCATGCATTCTGAGAAGGAATTAATCAATATTGATTTGCACAAATGCTATTTTTCGTAAATCTGTTATATTGTACAAATAGTTCATAAATATGTTTATTTTAAAAAACACAATGTATTACCCTCTAATATAGCTTTTTGTGAAAAATAAAAAAAAAAAGCTTTTCTTTGGTATCACCTGGACATATTCATACCTGTTAGTTCCTTTAATGCTCTCTGTGAACACATTTGAAACATTTAAGGTCATAACCCAACAGATTCCTAGAAAATGTTTGCCTACAAATAACTATAACTGCTTCTCCACCTGCTTCTCTAATCCATCCTTCTTTGGCACTTTGCCCTTTTCCTGACCTCTGAAAATAGAAGTTCCTTTAAAGTTCTATTCTCAGTCCTCCTTTATTCTCTCTGTACATTCTTTCTCTTGGGAAAATCATGTACTCTCCTGCCTTAAATTAGTATTTCTATGCAAACGATTCCCAAATCTATATCCTTTAGCCCTGACCTCTCTTCCATATTGTATTCTTGTATCTTCAGCTGTATACAGAATTTCAATATGTCTAAAACCAAGTCTTTCCTTATTCCCACTTCAGTATTCCTATAAATGATACTGCCATTTATCTAGTCTCTCATGTTTAAAATCTTGTTGAATTTACCTTTTCTGTCCCTTTCAGGCTTTACAAAATATTTAATATATATTTTCTTCTTTATATAACCAGAATTTATCCCACTATTCCTTTTCTTTCTCTTCTTCCTACAAGCAATACATATAATAAATAATATTTTAATTAAAAAAAAGAGGAAGAAAAGGGGAAAAATATAATCAATTCACATATAAAAGAATTCTGACAATATATGCATTGTACCACTCCAATGGATCTTTACCATGTGCAAAAGTGGGGAAGGGGTATTTTCTCATATCTCTGCTTTGGGGATATGCTTTATTCTTATAATTTTGCATAATTCACTTTGATTATTTTATGGTTCTTGTTATTTCCATTTGTATTTTTGTAGTCATTGTGTGTATTGTTTTTATGGCTCTACTTAATTTCCATCTTTGTTGAACATGTAAATTTTTTCCATGTTTCTCTATGTTAATCTTATTTGTTTTATTTTTACTACACAGTAATATTCTATTACATTCATATACCACAACTTATTCAGCCATTCCCCAATTGATGAGCATCTTTTTTTTTCTAATTTTTTTTTGCTACCCAAAATATTCTGCTCTAAATATTTTGGTTTATGTGGTGACTTTTCTGTTACCAGTGACCTTCTTAGGATATAAACCTAGTGGTGGAATTCCTAAGTTAAATGGTATAGATATTTTAATAATTTTCTATACATAATTCCAAATTGTTTTTAAAATGATTGTACTCATTTTGAGTTTCCCTAACAATGAATGGATTAATGTACTGATATTCCCACAATCTATACAATATGTAACTTTATTTTAAAATCTATTTGTTTTAATTTTTATCATCCTTGCTAATTTTCTGTGTATGAAACCTTCATATTGTTTTGAATTTTATTTTTCTTGCTAGTGGTGATTTGGAGCATTATTTTATATGACTGATAAATTTTCAGTTCTTTGGAGAAATATTTGTTCAATCTTCTGACCAATTATATTCACTCATATGGAATTAGTCATCAGTTATTACTTTTCTTGCCACAATATCTTTCACATCTGTTCTCTCATCTCTGCTCATTTCCACAATTGACACAATTCATCTTACCTTTCTTAATGCATATCTGTATTAAGTACCAATGTGAAGAACAGAAAGAAAGTCACTGGCTAACTCAGAATAGTATAGAAAGTAAAATGTGCTTGTGTACATATACTTTATTCCTACTATGACTCTGTTTCATAATACATTGTTCATAATTGCATGTTATATAATTATGTTTAAATGACCCAATGACTCTTAAAATATGTGTGTATGTGCATTCAAAGATTCTCCAACCAAAACTTTCATTACTCTATGGCCAATCTGTGATGAAACTTTAAGATCTTAGGCTGGCTTTCAAATAATAAGTATGTAGGGGCAGCTAGGTGGTGCAGTGGATAGAGTACCATCCCTGAAGTCAGGAGGGCCTGAGTTCAAATCTGGTCTCAGACACTTAACACTTCCTACCTGTGTGACCCTGGGCAAGTCACTTAACCTCCATTGCCTCAGCAAAAAGAAAAAAAAAATAATAATATGTAGACTACTTCTGGGCACATACTTAAAGTCTCTTCTGCTTGGGTGGGACTCAAAGCTCATTCTCTACTAGAATAGTTTTGAGAAGTCTTAAGTTACCTCTGTAAACTTGCAATGAGTTATTTTAAACCATAGAATCATGTAATATTAGAACTGGAAGGGACCTGTAAGAAATCTGACATAATTTAGGAATAAATAATTATCATGATTTGCACTGGAGGTGCAAAGTGATTGGGAGAGACAAAAGGCTATTGAAGTCCCATTTCCCATAACTTTTTTGACTTAGTGATTCTGTTTTCTTGAGCCCTATACTGACAAGAATTTTTATGATTAAATTTCACATGGTTTCTCATAAATTCTGTTATTATGATCTGTGGCTTTAAAAAGGAGCACATGAATTTTAAAATCGGGTAATATGTTTAAGGAAAAAGTTGATTGTCTTTTTGAAATAGTTAGCTGTGCTCTATACAAACAGAAGAAATGACATCAGAACAGAATATCTAATAACAATCTAGGCTAATGACAGAAGTTTGGGAGAAATTATAAACTCTTAATTAATTCATTGAATATGGTCAAAGATAATTTTGTTTTTGTCAAATATACTAATTATATATGCCCACATATCTTGATGATAGCCTGTATGAAGGATATGTGCATCAACATGGGCAAAATGAACATAGGATGAGGAAATGTAGATGAGTTTCAATCTGTACTCAAATCACAGATCCAGTGAAATATTAAAGTTAGAATGTTCATAAAATAGGAAATAGATTTTGTGTATAGTTTTCTTAACTTGCTTCTTAGCCTTTTACTGGACTAATGAAGGTAGGGACTATGTTTTATGTAAAAATTAATATATTCCCCAGTACCCAGCACAGTGTTCTGACACAGTAGGTGTTTAATAGATTCTATTTATTATTCATTTGTTGAATTTAAAATGAAACACAGGGGGAGAAAAAAAAATTACAGAGCAAAGCCCCAAAGAAGATAGCAGGAGATGTAGTCAAAAGATCGAGTCAAGAACACTAGTAGAATGTTTCCCTTGGTAAGGCAGAAAGGCATTTTATCCTTTGAGACCAGAAGGAAAGAGAAAAGGATGAATATAAACAAAGTTTTTTATATATTATAAAGAAAGAGAGTTAATTGAGCTCATGTCAGATGCCTTTGATTTCTTCAGTGAAATATATTGTCATTCTCAGAGAATGTGTATAGTTTATAACTACAACAGAGCAGAAATAATAGAAGATTAGGGATGATGTGGAAGCAACATCATTGAAATATCACTAAAAAAGGGAATTGGTCAGTAATATTTAAAATAAAGTTTTACTTCCATCATTCAGTTTTTGCGGGAATTATAGTGGGAGTGAATGTAGCTCAACCACTCTTGAATAAGCAGCTGCAAATTAAGTGGGACTGAAATAGGAGCAGCTTCTCTTCTTGTATGCTTCAAAATAAATATTTCTTCAAACCCAAGAAATCATGTATGGAGAAATGATTTGCTATTCCCTTTCTCAAAGAATTGTGAAAAGAATTGCTTCCCTAATTTGATGCCCTTCTTTTCCACATAACAACTATGTCATTCCCCTTTATTTTGTCACATTTGTGGTCTGTTATAGTTACAAGGTTTTTTGTTGTTTGTTTTCTTTTCTTTTCTTTTTTCCTCCTTAAATTTTAAACGTAATCTCAAAAGTTAAGGAAACACCATGTGGCAATGTGTCTCTCACTGTTATAGGTCTTCAGGTAACTACCCAAGCTGTAAGGCATTTTGTGATTAACTCTCATCTCCATATCTTAGGTCATGATTCCCACCAATGTGTTTTACTTTTGCAGCCAGTCATGGAACAAATTTAATTCATAAGTGATGCACTTAAGCAAGAAGTAATGAAAATAAAATAAGCTCAGAAAATGCTCCATCCCATCTAAATCTTAAAATTATTCTCCTAAAAATAATTTGTTTTTTTTAAAGGTACCTTCCATATCAACTAAATGTAGGGCATGCAACTTAGGGGAATACTTGTGACTGGGACTCCTGCAAGAAGATGTATATTGTAGCCAAAGACCCTTATGTAGAGGAATAATTCTTGCCTCTGATACTACAAAACAAGTATATTCTACTGAGATCATAGAGTTGTTCTCTTCAGGACCTGATTTCTGTCGGGTCTTACTTTCCATTCCTTCCTTGGCAGGAGCTTAATTCTGTTACTTCCATCAGGCATTGTTCTCAATTCCTAATGATGACCAACTCAGGATATTTTCAAAGTTATCTAGTACCCTGAAAAAGCTTCTGTAAGATGCTGTGATTACAACTCTTTTCACCAACTCTTTTTATCCATTTCCACTATATAATGAGGGGAATGTTGCTGACTTTTTTTTTTCCTTTTCAGGAGTGACTATATATTTCCTTTAATCTGCCATGTCAGTCTGTCCTTTTTGACTGCTTCTGAATATTGTATATTTTATTGATCCCTTTTTCTTTTGTTCTACTTCTATGATTTCTCAATGATTCCCCAACTATGGATAAAACAAAACAAAATTAACATAGATTCCATGATTGATTCCCAGAACTTAGTGCAATTTCTGATACATAAAGAGTCAGCTGACTGACTGGAAATGCATACCTCATTCTGCCTCCATAGTACACTATTTCTTTTCTGAGAAATGAGCTTCACAATCAGTCATCTAAAATTATGATTGGTCAGTGCATTAACCAGTACTCTAAAGTCTTATAATGTCATTTTAACTTACATTATTATGGCAATTTTGTAAATTGTTCTCTAGATTATGCTTATTTCACTTGTCAGCATTTCATATAACTTTTCCCATATTTCTCTGCATTCTTCATATCTGTCAACTGGTTAAAGTCAGCTGACTAAAAGTAAATCTGTAGAATCAAATTTCTGAGTTTCAAATTTCAGAGAGAAATTCCAAGTATTTTAATCAATTCACCTGCAAGATTTAGCAAAGATAGAAACATTTCTTTTAGTGTACTCTAAAACATTATATCTCAACATGAAATATTCCTTACATATGGTTTTTTATATATAGCAGTCTCTTAATTAATATTTGCTGAACTGGATTGGTCATGTGTTCATGTAAAATGCTTTTTGGAAAAAAAATACTTCAGCATTTCAAGGATCTATGATTTCATTGTTTTGAATACTTCTTTTGATGATATAGCAGTTAGTCCCTCTATAAGTTCAGTATCTTCAAGAGTTGTTGTAGCCAATTTGGTGATGACTCTCTTTGAACTAAGTCAGGATGGTTCTTAGCTAAAAACCAAATTCTATCACTGGAACAATATTTGAAGTCTTTCTAACTTAGTAAGAACTGTCAAAGGCCATATTATTCAGATAATGTAGGATCATTCACATAACACAGTGGATTATTATAGCAATATTCAAACCTATAAGCTAATTAATTTAGTCATTTAATCTAATTATGAGAAGTTTATAGTTAAGAACTAGGGAGATAATAGACTTACTATACTTTGCTGTAATCACCCTATATCTGAAGTTCAATCTGTGTTTTTGGCCTTTCTTTTTTATCTTCAGCATTTAGCACAGTTCCCTTATACATAGCAAGTATTTGATATATATACTTGTTGACTGCAAACTTTATACCCACATGTTTGGAATGCTATAAACCATGATAATTTCCAGGTGTGACTATTAGGTAGGTTTTGAAATCCTTTTCAATTCTGAGATTTCATGATCTTAAGTTTTTAGGATTTTCATTGGTATTAAGACTCTGCCTTACTCTGAACTATAAATAATTCACTTCAATGTGCTATACATTTGTACTTTTCTTCCTCTGGAATGATGACCAATCCATAGATCACTAGTATCAAAAAAGTCTCTGATACTGTAATACATAGAGCTGCTTTTGGTTAATAGGTATGGAAATAAATAGGAATGACTTTATTCTTTATTCACACAATCAAAGGTTGGGACTAGATGTTCTCTTAAGGTGCCTTTCACCAAATTCCACATTTTATGAATTAGAAAAGTCAGGACTACAGAGGTTTAATTACTTGCCTAGATTGAATTAAATAACTATTTTCAGAACTAGGACTAGAAGCCAGATCTAGTAAATCTTCACCTAGTGCTCTCTTCACTTCACTTATATGTACAAAATATGAACAATGGAAATGATGATGCTTATGAATTATTCCCCAATGTTAGCTGGCTAATCACTGGTTTTATAGCCACCAATTTCTAGTTCCATTAGTAATTAAGAAGTTATTTTGTTTTAATCACATAATTATCTATAGAAACTAAAAAAATCTAAAAAATAGTCTTAAAATACCACTTTTTCCTTATGTTTATGGACAAAAGATTTTTAATTCTCGAGAATAGTTGGATCAAATTGTCTAATTTAAATAAATAGTGATTAATCCCCTGCTGTAATTATTGCTATTCACATATGGTATATTATCATTATTAGAAAAACCAGAGATAATAAACCAAGAGAGAAATTTGCAGAGAAAAGAAAAAAGGTCAGAGATTTTAGAAATTTTAAAGAAAAGAGAATAACAGAAACATTTATGAAAATATATATTCTTTTTCTTTTTTTTTTAATTTAGAGAAGAAAAGAACCTTGGCAATCATCTACCCAACATCTTTATCTTTTTTTTTCCTGAGGCAATTGAGGTTAAGTGACTTGCCCAGGGTCACTCAGCCAGGACATGTTAAGTGTCTGAGTTCACATTTGGACTCAGGTCCTCTGACTTCAGGGCTGGTGCCAACCCTTTTATATTAAAAGTGAGAGCACTGAATATAAATAAAGTGATTTTCTGAGGACCATAGAACAGTTAGATGGCATAGTGGGTAGAACATTAGGCTTGGAATCAAGACTTCTCTTCATGTCTTCAACAGTTCAAATTCAGCCTCAGACAGTAACTAGATGTGTGAATGTGGGCTAGACATTTAACCCTGTTTAACTCAGTTTCCTCATCTGTAAAATGAACTGGAGAAGGAAATGGCAAATCAGGCAGTATCTTTGCCAAAAAAAAAAAACAAAAAAAAACCTAAATGAGGTCACAAAGAGTTCAACATGACTGAAATGACTCAACAACAACAAATAGAGCTAATATATTTAAATTTTAGAATATAAATCCAGGTCTTCTGCCTCCAAATAGCATTATTTGAAACTAGAAAGTCTGATTTTATGTATTATTTCCTTCCCATATTATATATGTGATCATGGGCAAGTCATTTAACTTCCCTATGATTAATTTCCCTATCTGTTAAATGAGGCCAATAATAGTTCACTGGATTAGTGAAAGTAAAGAGCTCATCAATTTGGAATCATTCCTTTTATTAGCCCATTTATATCTATGAGGGATATAAAGTTAAGAGAGAAAATTAACAAAAACAGAATGACCAATCAGGAATATGTTATTTTTTTCTTTCTGTTTAGAGAAGGTCAAAGTAGTATTTTGTATTTAAACAAAGAAACACAGCATGAGGGAAAGTACTTGTATTTTGATCCAAAAGGCCTGAGTTTGAATCCCAGCTCTTTTCATAAGTATCTATGGAATTTGAAGAAGTCTGTTAATATCTCTGGACCTCAGTTTTCTTGTTTTAAAATGAGAATGTTAAACTAGATGTTCTGTAAGGTCTTTTACAACTCTAAACAGTATGATTTAGAGATTTATGGGGCAAGGGGAGAGGAGTGTATCTCCAATATGTTCTTCCTGAGGAAAAAAAAGGAAGAATTAGGTTTAATGTGTTGAGCATTTAAACACCTCATTTATGGGTAGTTTAATGCCCTCATTCACATTAGCTCTATCCCCTTGAGGTTTCAAGGAACACCCCCAAACAGATGTCACAATCCCCAGTTTAAGAATAACTTACTTGGGGGAAAAAAAAGGAATGACTTACATGGACTAGTTGGGACTACAAATGAGTCCTTAGCCC
Organism: Myrmecobius fasciatus; assembly: GCA_023553655.1. NCBI lineage: Eukaryota > Metazoa > Chordata > Mammalia > Dasyuromorphia > Myrmecobiidae > Myrmecobius > Myrmecobius fasciatus. The sequence goes on along the minus strand of JAJPUD010003368.1, from coordinate 35,716 downwards.
TTCCATCTGGTCTTACTCCTTTTCCATAATGGCACAGAAGCCTGCTTGTCCCTTCTGGTCCCACCAGTCTCTTTTGTGAGAAGCATATTAAATCAACCACTACATTCCTGATATGTGATGGGCAAAGAGAAAGGGGAGGGAGGAAATGTCAATGTTAGATGAACTCCACAAAGTAAGCTGAATAAATCCCCATGATGTCCAGATATTCCTCAGAGCATTCTTTCTACAGCTATTCTCCCTCTCCCCAATAAGATTTTTTTTTTCAATTCACTTCAACAAACATTTATTGAGAATTTTCTATGTACAGAGCACTGTGCTTAGTGTGTAAGAAAAGAGCAGGCTACCCCAGAGGACATCAGACAAATACCCAATTGTTCTTGTGGTTACTCTCACCTTAGCAATGGTAGTAGGTTGTGAGAGTACTCCAAAAAATGGGATGTAAGAATCAGCAGTGTGAGGAGTCTGGGGAGAGTGCAAAGGAGAACCAATCAAAATAATTAAAATCATTTTCCAGCATTTTTAAGGGAAATTCAGTTTTTATTAAGTGATCTTGCTATATTTCTTATTGTTGTTCAGTCATTCCCGACTATATATATAATAATCCATAGGGTTTTCTCAGCAAAAATACTTAAGTGGTTTGCCACTTCCTTCCCCAGTATGTCTCTATTTTACACAGGAGAAATCAAGGTAAATTGGAATTAAATGATTTTCGTGGGATCACACAACTCGTAAGTGTCTGAGACTCAGATCTTCCTGATTTCTGGTCCGGTGCTCTATCCACTGTACCATCTAGCTGTTTCTCTTCAGATTTTTTAGAGAAGTGATTACAAAGTCATTAGCACCAAGTAAAAGTACTCTGACAAAAGCTTTCAAAAATTAAATGAACATCCTAAGAACTCTTTCATTTTATACCTTTTTAACTTCACTCAGCATCAGTTCATATGAGTCTTTCCAGGCTTTTTTAAAATCAGCCTTCTCATCATTTCTTATAGAACAGTAATATTCCATTACATTCATATACTATAACTCATTCATCCATTCCCCAATTAATGAGCATCCACTAAATTTCCAATTACTTGCCACTATAAAAAGAACTATCACATTTCCGCATATGTAGGTCCTTTTCCCTTTTTTATAATCTCTTTGGGAGATAGACCCAGTAAAGATACTATTAGGTTGAAGGGTATGCACAGTTCTACAGCCCTTTGGGCATAGTTCCATGTTGATCTCCAGAATGTCTGGATCATTTCAAAACTCCACCAATAATGCATACGTGTCTCAGTTTTCCCACATCCTCTCTAACTTTTTTTTTTTTTTGCTTTTTGCTGAGGCAATTGGGGTTAAGTGACTTGCCCAGGGTCACACAGCTAGGAAGTGTCCGAGACCAGATTTGAACTCAGGTCCTCCTGACTTCAGGGCTGGTGCTCTAACCACTGTGCCACCTAGCTGCCCCTCCTCTCTAACTTTTAATGTTATCTTTTCCTGTCACCTTAGAATTTTATTAATGTGTATTTCTCTAATTAATAGCAATTTAAAGAGTTATTTTTCATATTACTATAGATGGCTTTAATTTCTTTATCTAAAAATTGTTTTTCATATCCTTTGGTCATTTATCAACTGGGGAATGATTTGTATTCCTATAAATTTGACTTTTTTATATATTTTAGGCCTTTATCAGAAATATTGTATATAAAAATTGTATCACAGCTTACTGCTTTCCTTCTAATCTTGACTGCATTGCTTTTGTTTGTGCAAAATCTTTTTAATTTAATTAATGTAAAATTATCTGTTTTTGCTATTTTGTTTCTATTTTATTCCTTTTTAACCAAATTTTAATACTTTGAAGTCTATGATCTCATCAATGTAGGAACTTATTCCAATTTTGCAGATTGATGACACCTTTGTGCCCTTTCATCCTGGGTAACTTCTATCTATATCCTCCCATAAATCCTCCATAATGAGTGAGGGGTGGGGCAAGGAATGGAGATATCCATCCAACATACTGTAATCTTTCATTTTGTTTTCTCGACTTTTGTGGGTTCTTGTGGGGATATCTATTATCTTCTGCTCTTAAGGTATTCCTGGTTCATATTCCTTTAAGAAACTGTGAAATCCAAATGCCCAATGGGACTGAGCATTTTTTCTTATGTTCCAAACCTCATGCTGAAATAACTTCTTAAGATTCAATATTATAATGATCAATAGCAAAAAAAGGATAATGTTATGTATTTTGTTATTATGTTTTGTAATACTGGATTAAATGTTACATTTGGAGTTCATATGAATGGCCTTTTTAAAGTCTGTAGAGGTACATGTAAAGGGGATTCAGGTTCAGTTCTGCCACTAAGCAGGTAGGTCTTGACAATAGACTCAAACCCTCTTGGGTTCTTCATATGTAAAAATGAAGTAAACATCTAAATGATACCTTAGGCCCTTTCCCACCTCTAGAATTCTACAATTCTATTAATATTTGTATTCTGATTTATACCTTGGAGTCTTAGAATGGTCCCTGTAAGCTGAAGAAATCAGTATTAATATATTATCATCCATTACCCTTTCTAAATCATCTGGCAATTTCTGCTACTCTAATGATAAAATGCCTTCATATTGCCGGAAGAGAAAGAACTCTGAGTATTAGATATACGAATAAGAATCAGATTTGCTCCTTGTAAGTAGATGCAAAACTTCACATTTGGAATACATTTCCACAGTTAGGATTCTTTTGGATTTACCTTGGTTTGCTATTCATCCTTCTGCATTCTGCTGGTATTATGCCCTTTAGTGTGTGATTAGGCAAATCAATGTCAAGACCACCCAAATAACTGGAAGACAAATTCAGGTGACAAGGGTATTTTAAAATGTAAATCAATAAATAAAATAACTCAGAGCCTTTGGCAAGAAAAAGAAATACTCAAAACCAAGTTTTATTTGTCTCAGTCTAACTTTTGTCTCATTTTTAAAAATATAGATCATGTTTGGGATGAAAAATGAAAAGATGCTGCATTTCAAATGGAAAAATCTTTTTATTAAATGCAAAAAGCCATAGCAATAATGTTCTGGAAATAAAACTCCTGCATTTCAATTTGCAGAAAGTCTGTGGGAACTATCGAACCTGTCCTGAGCTCTCACCATGAAGTAGTATATTCCAACATATTCCTATTAGTACTGATTTTTTTTTAAGGAAAGAAAATAGCAATCTTTTTTCTTGGGTTAGAGAGACAAGATGTTGTAGTGAGGGAACATTTCCATGATAGGAAAATAATGACCAGTGGTGGTGCTTAAAAAAAAAAAAAAATTCTGTGAGATGATTACTCCTGCTTAGGGAAAGTACTTATTTCTATTTAATTTTAATGACTTCCCCCAGGTAAAAGCCTTCAAGAATTTACTGTGTATGTCTGCCTACAAATGACTAGGTTAGTGATTGGACATATGCCTTTAGACAACAGCCAATGATTCCTTTGAAGGCCATGCTGTTATGTACCCTGCTTGTATGTAATAGCTACCCAACATTATACTGTAATGGGAAAAGTAAGAACTTAACTGTCTTTGACAAGAGTAAGATATCTTTATTAAACTTTATTTATGCTGTTCGCTTCCTGTTCTCTATGCCTAGAATGTTCTCCCTGTTGCATTCTTTGCCTGTTGCATCCCTATTCCTTGAACTAAAATGCCACCCCTTTCATCACCTTCCCTGCTCACTGTCAATAATGACACTTCCCTTCCCCCATCCCACCATCCTCCAGCATTATGTGTTAAACCTTGTTACTGAATTTATAAGGTAGTAGATCATTATAGAATCATAGGATTCAGAACTGTAAGCAATTGGAGAAATGGTCTAGGCTTGGAATTTTTAACCTTTTTGTGTGTGCCATTTGTCTGGTATAGACTTCTCAGAATAGTCTTTGTAAATCCAAAAAAATTGAATGCATAGCATTAGAAAAGGAACTGATTATATTAAAACGCAGTTATCAACATGTTAAAAAGAAAAAAAGTTCCCAAACCCCATGTTAATACTTCTAGTCTAGGCCAACTTCTAGAAATGGGGAAAATAAGCCTTAAAATCGTAAAATGAACAAGGACTCACAGGTAGCAGCAAATAACAAAATCAGTATGTAAATATAGGTCTTTTGATGGCAAGTCCTTTTATACTAGTAACACTTTGTCTTTTTAGATTTACCCTCCTATTAGGCTATAAACTCCAAGAAGCAAGTGAAGAGCCTCATATAAATTTTATCTTCCCCATGCTTGACTTAGTATTCCCAATATAGTAGGAATTAAATAATTTTGTTACTTTCAAATAATTTTAGAACAGAAGAGGAAAACTGATCAACATGGCATACATATCATTTCGATTTTCTCCTTCGTGGAAATTGCTTTTAATTTTTACTGATACCAATTGCATTGCCATCTTGCAGGGATGCTTTAAACATATAAAAGCAGGATATATTATTTGTAAGAAAAATAGGTTAAAACAGCACCTGTGATTCCCCTTTCCTCCAAATACTTTTTTAACCTAGTACTTCTTTACATAAAATTTATGGAGAAATATTTTTAATTATTTTTAATGCTTGAAATAAATTAGCAACATTCCAAACATACTTGGTTCCTATACAAAGCAGTGTGTTTGTTAGTAACAAGAGAAAGTCGGGCTGCTGATAACTATTTGTCCATGAAGATTTTGAGGACTGAGGAAAATGCTGAGCCCTGGAAATGTCATTGACGGGGAAAAAGGAATTTTGGAAATGAGGGTCTCAATATCAGAAGATCAGTTGGAGGACCACTGATTTGAAATAATTTTGAATAAGAATTTACCCTACGGGGGCAGCTAGATGGCGCAGTGGATAGAGCACCAGCCCTGAAGTCAGGAGGACCTGAGTTCAAATCTCATCTCAGACACTTAACATTCCCTAGCTGTGTGACCCTGGGCAAGTCACTTAACTCCAATTGCCTCAGGAAAAAAAAAGAAGAAGAAGAAGAAGAAGAAGAAGAAGAAGAAGAAGAAGAAGAAGAAGAAGAAGAATTTACCCTACAAGTGAGCAAGTGGTCATGCTTCCTTTCCTTGAACATTTCCAATGAGGTAACACTCTTCTAAAGACAACAACTCATTCCTCTTTTCACCAATTCTAATTATTAAGAAGTTTTGCATTTACTTTTTTTTCTATTTCTTTTTCTTCTGTCATGATTTTTCCCTTTTGTTCTGATTTTTCTTTCCTAACGATTCAAAAAGATATGTATATTAAAAAATTAATATACAGATATAAACAGAAAAAGTAAAACAATTTTTAAAAAAAAGTTTTGCTTTACATTGAACTGTCTTCAGCATCCTTGTATTGCTTCAATTTCTGCCAAGCAGAACAAGAATACTTCCTGTCAAAAGTATTATTTAGCCTCCCTTCATACATTTGGAGACAGCTATCATGATTTCCCTCTAAGATGTCTCTTTATAATAGATCCTTAGTTCCTTGGTTGTATTATTTCATGCCATGATGTTGAATCTTCTCAATAGCCTATTCATTTTTGTCCTTGATCCATACCACTTTATCAGTGTCTGTCTTCAAATGTTATTCAGAGTCTTGAACATAATACTACTATGAATGGAGAAGAGCACAAGAGGGCTGTCTGACCAGATCCGCACTTAGGATATATACTTCTCTTTATGTAGTTTAAAATTACATTAGATCTTAAACATCCACCATGCAGTAAATACAAATTAGGTATCATACCTGTGAATTCACTGATTGAAGAAACTTCCAAATGAGTGTTTGTAGTTTCTTTATTTATGCAAAACAGCAACTCTTCTCATCTAAAGCACTGCACTATTAGGTCCCACAACCACTATGTAGATAAAATAAAACTTGTACTGTGATTTTTCTGCTTTGGAATCCGGCTCCTCAGTAAACCTGACTGGATAAAATACTGTCATGAGAATTGAAAAAAGGTATAGTCTAAGGGTGATCAATAACATATTTGTTCTCTGCAAGAACTCTTTTTTTGAGGAGAATCAGAGATATGATTTCCTCCATGTAGGGAAATTCCAGTGAGGAAATCCCCTCTATTAATGTAGATCAATAGCTGCTGTGCTACTTATGATCTTAGTGAGTTACTCTGGGATACTAAGAGGTTAAATAGCTTACCAGGGTCACATAGCCAAGATGTATCTAGGAGAAGGAACACAAACCTAGATTTTCCTAATTCTAAGTCCAGCTTTCTATCAGTTGCTCCATGGCTGCCTCCATAAAGAAACATAATATGTAGCAATTAATATAATATAATTAGAAATATATGTAGCATCTGATTCAGACAGGGGAAAAATTATAGCTATGCTGAGTATGTAAGCATATTTCAAAGCAAATAAAGTAGGATAAATATGGCTATATATGTAATAGATATAGAGGACAAAAATGCAAATGATTCCTTCTTATGGATCTAATGGAAACACATTAAAGTTAGGAAGAAGTAGATAACATAAAAATATTAAAGGTTTTATCAAACTTTTCATAAACTTCTGAGCCTTCATAGGTTTTTGTTTTTGTTTTTTGTTTTTTGTTTTTTTGGTTCTTAAGCCTCATAACAAAATTGTATTTTCTCTAGATTCAATCTCTTTAAGGGCCAATTCAGTTCATTCACTCCTATGGCCTTAGGGGGAGTTCTAACACAGATTAGCCATCTTATTTTTTTTTTATTTGCATAACATATGTGTGGGTAATTCTTCAACAATAACCCTTACATAGCTTTCTGTTACAAATTTTTCCCCCCAACTCCCCAACCCTCCCCTAGATGGCAGGATATCCACTACATGTTAATTATGTTAAAATATTGGCAAATCGAATATATGTATACATATTTCCAAACATCATTGTTGTGCAAGAAAAATCTTATCTACACAAAAAATATATCTGATAAAGGAAACACAATGTAAGCAAACATCAATCAAGGAGTATGAGAATGTTATGTTGTGGTCCACATTTCACATCCCTCTCTCTGGGTGTATATGGCTTTCTTCAGTGAACAATTGGAGGTGGTTTGAAACATTTCATTGTTGAAGAGAGCCATGTCCATCAGAATTGATCGTCATATAGTACTGTTGTTGCTGTGTATAATGATCTCCTGGTTCTGCTCATTTCACTCAGCATCAGTTCATGTAAATCTCTCCAAGCCTCTCTGAAATCATCTTGCTGGTCATTTCTTACAGAACAATAATATTCCATAATATTCATATACCATAATTTATTCAGCCATTCTCCAATTGAAGGGCATCTATTCAATTTCCAGTTTCTAGCCACCACAAAAATGGCTGCCACAAACATTCTTGCACATGTGGGGCCCTTTCCTTCCTTTATGATTTCTTTGGGATATAAGCCCAATAGAAATGCTGCTGGGTCAAAGGGTATGCACAGTTTGATAACTTTTTGAGCGTAGCTCCAAATTGTTCTCCAGAATGGCTGTATCCGTTCACAGCTCCACCAACAATGCATCAGTGTCCCAGCCCTCCCACATCCCCTCCAACATTCATCATTAACTTTTCCTGTCATTTTAGCCAAACTGACAGGCGTGTAGTGGTACCTCAGGGTTGTCTTGATTTGCATTTCTCTGATCAATAGTGATTTGGAGCACCTTTTCATATGACTATAAATAGTTTTAATTTCATCCTCTGAAAATTGTCTGTTCATATCCTTTGACCATTTATTGATTGGAGAATGGCTTGAATTTTTATAAATATGAGACAATTCTCTATATATTTTAGAGATGAGACCTTTATCAGAACCCTTAAATGTAAAGATGATTTCCATCTTATAACAGCATTTACAGGGATCAAAATGGGGATGAGGAAAGAGAATATACAAAGTTCAATTCAAATTCTTCCCCATTAATGAGGAGATGGAAGGGGAACAGGCAGAAAATCTCCATTGACTGTTTCAACAATCATCTTCATGCCATTATAGAATCTTTTAAAATTGGAAGGAGCCTTAAAAATCATCTAGCTCAGCCTCCTTGTTTTATAAATAAAGAAGATGAAGTTCAGAGATGTTCAGTTACTTGCATAGGAATACACAAAAAAGAGAGTTTCTGGAATGAGACTCTAACCCCTGTATTCCTGTCCTTTGAGTCTAGCATTTTATTTACTATACCAAACTGTACAGTTAAGTCTCAGTTTCTTTTTCTCTAAAATGGGAATGAGAATGATTGCAGAACAATCTATCTTGAAGGGATGTTATGAGGCTCAGAGCAGATATTATATGCGCAGTGCTTTACAAAATTTAAAATTCTGCATAAATGTCAATTATTATTATGATGACTCATTTAGATCATAAAATAATACATCTGTATATGAATGCAAAGGTCAATCACCTACAGCCAGGACTAGACTGAGCCGTTCCACACTGATGAATATCTATTTTATTTCTAAGTAGTTCCATAAGTAGGACCCTCTCTTTTTCCTTTGCAGCCTTCCCAACTTCTAAAAAAACATAAAAAGTTTCTACTTGTGATTCGCTAAAGCTGTGTTGCAACTTAAGCCCATTTTCTTTTCTAATGAGCATTGAAGAAGAGGTTCACTATTTTTATATAATAGTCCTTTATGTAACTGAAAGCAAGTTATTAAATCATATCTCAACCTCTTTTCCCTGATAAATAAGTCCAGTTTCATTAATCATGCTCTTTCTTTTCAGTATCCTTTTTTTATTTTTCCCCCATGGTGTCCCTGCACTACTTGCTTCTTTCAACTTTCCTCAATATCAGACAATAGTTATTAATCATATGAATTATTGATTTTAAATTCCCTCCTCAATCTTCTCATTGTATCTTGACAACACTGCTGACCTTTATTCCTCCAGCTTTCTACCACTGATATCAATTGGACTTTGGGGACAAAGAGGGAGAACATAATATAAAATCCATCATCTAGGTCTTATAGTATATTTTCACTAAATCAGGTTTCAAAATATGTCATAATAAAATAAGAGTTTATTTTTTTTATCCCCCAGTATGCTATAAATTAATGCTAAAACTGACAATAACTGTTGATAAAAGTTGGGAAAGATGAAGAGATAACTTCAATTTCCTAAAAGTGGAGATATTATAAGCTGCTGTTCAGGCTGTAGTGATATAGACAATATTTGTTATGATGGTACAAGAAAACATCTTAATTTTCAGATTTTTCGACTAAATCAGGGGCAGTTACATTATTCTTTTAAAATTAGTAATAAAAACAAGGATTGCAGGAGGAAATTGTGTAATATTTTAGTTAATGCAAAAGCAGAGGAACACAATTTCCTGCTTAGAAAAGATAAGTTTTTGCACAAAATCATAATGCACTTTAATTTAGAAAGGTACCTACAAAGAGAAATAGCCAAAGCTGCAGTGAAGACTAATTATTTCTGTCTGTTCCTTTAGACAGAGTATCCTGCATCCTAGTTGTCTGAACTGTACTGGAAAACCTTAGAGTAAGACTATGTGACATCTGTCCCTTTGGGATAATTGTAAAATTGAGATGTGCATTTCATAAAGCTATTTTGGTGATCAAGTTTTGTTTTAAATATGCAAGTACTAAAAACAAAGCAAAGCACAGAGAAGCAAAACTAAGGGAAATAGAAGACAAAATGGTACAAGAATTGTGTTATAAAAATGTCAAACTGATACAGCTTTTTTTCCAATCATTTCTAATAACTTCATCTGTCACTAAAATCACAAGAGAGGTGACTCATCCCTATATAGAACTTCCATATGAGGGCTAAACTTTGAAGGTTTGGAAAATGAGAAAATATGAAAGTGACAAAAGGAAAGGATGATAGGAAAAGGGGATTTATTGTTTCATCCTGCATAGCCAGCATTAGCCATCCATGCCACTCAATACTGAGCATCTTCCTGCAAAGTGAATACTGTGCATTAGCTACAGAATTCACAAATGCTCCTATGACAGTGTCATCACTTTGGAATTGTAGTTTCATTGTTATACATATCAAGCACAACTTTGGAGAACCCTCTGGAGATGCTACTGAGGGACAAGATAAGCCTAGTTTTATATCCTCTAGATCAGAGGCCAAACTTGCATAAAGCTAAAGAAAAAAAAAGTGTTAAAGAGAAAAAGAATAATTCTGTACATAGGAGCTGCATAACAATAGGTGGGGTCATCCACAGAGCCTAGAGAGAGACCATTTGCAATCCTAGGTGTTACACATCTGGACCTAATGGTGATCCAAACAAATTTCCAAGCCATATACCACATGTTAAGCAATGTACATATGAGGGAGATTATATGGGAGGAGTGAGGATAATTTTTGCTTTAAGTTATTGGAATGAATGCATTCTCATAAAGGAGGAGAGGAAAATATGATTTCCTTTTAAGAACTAATTATGATGCTTTCCTTTTTTCAATTCAAGGTATTATTTGGTATATGTCCATTTGACTAAAATAAAATTTAGAATTGAAATATTATTTGTTGAATTTGATAGTTATTGAAGTTATTCATAGCTGGTATTTAAAAAAGGTTTCATAGAATTGGATCAGCAAGTCAGTACTGAAAACACTTGGTCCCTTTATTTGGCATGTTTAAGGAAAGACTAAGTGACCTAAGTAGAGGCAGCCAAGGTTGGGCTTGTGTAGACAAATTGAGTGGCACTTAGTCAACCAATTAAGGTAATATCTACGAAATGAAATAAGAAAGGACAGGGAAGGAAAATAACCAGTAATGTTAACCAAGTGTTATGTCCAATGGCCGTTAGGTCATAGCAAAAAAGAAGCCAGTATCATATACACAGAAGAACACTGAGTGCAAGTTTAATTTCCATTTCTTTTACTTGTTACTTTGTTATTTTGGGCAAGTTAGTCAATATCTCTGAGCCTCAGTTTCCTTATTTGTGAAATAGAGGAATTAAATCGATATCTCAATTTTTGTTTTGGTTTCCCAGCTGTAGATCTATAAGCAAGTGCCCTTATGATAGACTATGATGCCCTTCTACCCAAGATACCCTTATGTTAGATTGTCCAGTAGACTTTATACATGATCTCTTCTTTTGTTATCACCCTCCTCATCAGGGTGGTTTAGGATTGCTGAAGATCAGTAAGTCTTTGGATAGAGAAAGCCAGGGTCCTGTTCAATTGCTTCTGACTGGTTTTCTACCTCAGATATCACAGGCAGGGAACTGAGCCAATCAATAAGATTGCATGGGAGATAGATATTTTTAGTTTAGCAGATTCCTGGAAAGGGAAGAGGGTTCCAGGCAGAAGAAGGGGAAGGAATGAAATTAAAGCAGAGATATCCTTTTGGACAAAGAGTAGACCTTGAAGACTACAAAATTTTTCCCACATACCAATAACTTAAAAAGAATATCTTGATAATTTGACAAAAATATGCTTTTTTCATTGTAAACTTTGTTATAGAATTATTAGTCTTCCATTTTAATATCTTGTGCTTAGAGAATAACATTATTTTAGCAAATAAATAGTTTTATTTTAGCAAAATTATTTCTTATACAATTATCTGTGTACTAGCATGTAATGAATATTATGCTTATCCATAGCAGTCCCTGTCAGATATGATATATGGGTTGTGATGGTATGCTTTTCAGTTTCAAACCACCTAATCCTGCCCATCAACATTCTACTATCTCATTGTCTTCTAATTCTTTCAAGTTCAAATACAATAGTTTTGTTCTAATATTACCTAATAAATGTCTAAAATATCACTAATTTATTGGTTAATTCCTTCTCCTTTTATAATACTCCAAAAACTTTGCTTCTCTTTCCCCTGTATCAAATCCCAAATTCATAAGCTTCAACCAACATTGATATTACTATCCAAAAAATTTACTAACAGTACTGAATAATACAAAAGCACAGAGACAATTTCATCAATATATTGACTTTGAGAAAATAACAGCCAGTTATCTCTTACCAACAACTGCAACTTCTGATTTCTCAAAACCCTGGAACCACAGTCCAATAATTCACTTCTCTCAGGATAAGTGTTAAATCTCAGAGGACTGCGCATAATTTATCCTTCACAGAATAAAAGTTAAACTTCGTTGAATTAAAATGTCCCTTCAGATTGTTTCAAGAATAATGGTTAATTCTTGAAGTCTCTTATAGATTCTTTACTCATGACAATTGACTTCCCAATTCTTCTCAGGAAAGATGTTTTCTCTTAGTCTTCTCTCATTACCTCCTACAGATTTCTTCCAAAATGACAGTTATGGTCCTCTCTCTTAATAGCACAGTAATAGAAATCAATGTCTTGGTGAGAGAAGCTATTTAAGCTGCAGTAACAATTCTTTTCATTTTACTTGTTTTGGACCAAGTTAAATATTTATCAGAGTAATTATCTAGTGAGTTTGAGAAGTCTAGCTAATTTGGGCATACATAGGTCACTCTTTTTAGGTCAAGCTTGTTTAACCTTAGCCTTCATTTTACTTAATCTATACATTTTAGAGTCTACTAAAGGACTTTCACTTCTGAAACACACTTTCAACTTTTGGTAAAAAGGAGGTAAATCATGCCTCTGAAATGCTACACACAATATTAAATGTAACATTTGTTGTTATTTCATTTAATTTCTTAATCAGTTTTTTGGAGAGTTTATTTTGTTTTGTTCTTTTTTGTTTTGTTTTGCTTTGGTTTCAAGAGGAAATTCTATCCTGAATCAGTGAGGGGATGGGAGCATTAATGAAAATTTACAATATTATCTCTGTTCTACAATCTATTCTGCATACCCATGCCAAATTAATATTCCAAGTGCATGGTCTGACCACATAACTTTCTTGCTTAAAAAGTTTCAGTGATTCCCTATTGCTTCTAGGATAAAATATAACCTCCTCTGCCTGGCATTTAAAGCCCTTGACAATATTGTTAAAATCTGTGTAACTAATTACACATTGCTCCCACTTGTGCACTCTACATTCCAAACAAACTGGACTGTTTTTTTTTTTTCATATACAACATTCCACCTCCTATTCCCATGCCATCTGAACAGGGTTTATCCCATGCCTTGAATGCTCATCCTTCTCATATCTGCCTTATAACATCCCTAACTCCCTTCAAAGGACTCTTCAGGTGCCACTTCCTACAGAATTTTTTCCTTATCTCCCAAATTATTAGTGCTCTATCCACCAAAACTGCTTTGTATATAAATATATACAATAAATTTTGTATGTATATATGCCTACAAAGGTATATACGTAAACAAACTTTTTGCATCTTTTCTGTACACATGCTGCTTTCTCCCCACTTCTACCATAGTAGAATATAAGTAGAATTCCTTGAGAACAGGAATTCCTTTTTTTTTTTTTGTATTCCCATTCCCAGAACCAAATAAAATGGTTTACACATAGTAGATAATTAATTTTTTTTTTAAATGTTAAAAGCTATTTTTAAAATCTGGTCTGTTTGAAAATTGGTCAGTTGTTTGATTCTTTGTGATCCCATTAGGATTTTCTTTGCAAAGACACAGAAAGAGTTGCCTTTTCCTTTTCCACCTCACCTTACAGGTAAAGAAATTGAGGAAAACTGCATTGAAAAACCTTAGTATAATTGATTCTTATATTGGCAGGTGAAACAATTTCAGACTAAGTACAAATGAGTTATTTCTCTATTTTCTATCTTCCAAAGTAAAGTCTTTAAAGTTTTAGTGTTTTACAAGGTTCTAAAGGCAGTTAGGTAGTATAGTGGATTAGAATACTAGGTCTGGAGTCAGGAAGACCTAATTCAAATTTAGTATCAGATGCTTACTAGCTATATTACTTTGGGCAAATCACTTGACCTCTCTTTTCCTCAGTTTCCTCATTTATATAGAAGGAATAATAATAGTACTATTGCTAATATTAATACTATTAATATATATATGGTACATATATTATACATACTAATGATATATTATATATACACATTAATATGTTATATATATAATATCACAGAGATGTTGTAAGAACCAAAATAGATATTACTAAAATTCTTAGCCCTATTAGTGGAATATAGCAGGTACTTAATACATGCATATTTCCTTCTTTCCTTTCTTATAAGTCACAAAGTGTTTTGTTTATTCTTTTTTATTTTTACTTTTTTTGCTGAGACAATTGGGGTTAAGTGACTTGCCCAAGGTCACACAGGTAGGAAGTGTTAAGTGTCTGAGGCCAAATTTGAACTCAGGTCTTTCTGACTTCAGGGCTGATGCTCTATCCACTGTACCACCTAGCTGCCCCTTGTTTATTATTCTTATTTGGAACCTCAGATAAATTCCCTTTTAAATTGTTGGGAAGTCATTTTCAAGTAATGTTTACATTTCACTTCATTTTAAATGGCTTTACTATTTCTTTGTATTTAACTTATGTCAATTAGACCACTCTTGGATGTCTAAAGACTGTCTAAACACAGATTCATTTCCTAAAATCACTATCACATACAATACCAAGATTGTATCTTGGTAAATTTCCAGAAGAATTCACATACACAAACACACACACACACATACACATACATACATACGCACACAGTCTAGAAGTTTGAAGAATAATAGTATCCTCTTTTCCTAAATATTTGTCAGTGCAAAGGTCAGTAGAAATAATGGCAAAGGGGAAGAATCTCAGTGAGAACAAAATTCTACTCTGGTCTTGTTCTCTAGAATTATAATGAAGGGACAATGTAACACCTGATAGGATAAAAGAACACTGCAAATCTTCTCTATGAGGATAACTGATAGAAATATTAGCCTTAGCAAAAATTTGCATCTTTCCTAGAGCCATATCTGGTACAGTCTACTGAGAGTGACGCAGAATTAGAAAACATACATCTAGAAAAACCTACTTGCTGGAAGCAGGGTGGAGAATAACCTATTTGGGTCTGTAAGTAATGGAGAACTTCTAGAAACCCTTGAGAGATGTTTATTGATTAGAGTTTATCTGTTTTCTAAGTACTGTGATTAGTTTCCAATATACATACACACATACATAATATTCAGTTATAAAGATTATCTGTTTTACTCATATTCCACTGACAAAATTAGTAATAAGAAACCCAATCTATACACGTCTTAGAGTGTATGGAAAACTATCTGTAGGCTTAGTATACAAGAATCACATTCCATTGTTTGAAAAAAGCACTCATCTAAAAATTGGAATAAGACTTCGATTTCTTTATGTGCCTGAAGAGAAAAATAAAACTGAAATGTGCCAAAGGGCAATATTAGAGGGTCATAGGCTCTACATATATATCAACACAGAAGTCTCAGGCTAAGGTAAGTTTTGAAAAATTTTCACCTTTTTCCCTAATTTCCCTTCTCTTTGTCCACAGACATTATATGAGCCACTCTTTCATTATCCAAAGTTTTCCAATAAAATGAATTTAACTTCAACTACACAATGACCATGGATTAACTAGGGATTTCTATAAAAATGAAGTCAGACAAAAAGAAAAACCTCCACCTAAATGTTGTTAATTTTCCTAATTGGGGGCTCAAAGCAATTGTGTTTAAAGTTATAATTTTGTGTCCTTAGACCTTGGGGTCATTTTATTTTCTTCTGGGTTTAAGATTAGTTCATTTCTTTAAAACTGAGGTGGGCTAGTTTCTACCCTATTACCATTTTTTTCTTTAATTTTTGTAAATTGTATGCTTCCATACAAGTTATTATTCACCATTTGATATAGAGTCAAGCATAGTTTTCCCCTGATTTTTATGGTAAAAAGCCATAGAAATGAGAGATTCTTCAGTGAACTTAGTCCCTTAATGTTATGAAACCCTATGATACAAAGATTAAAGTTATATTATTTACATGATACATTAACCATACAAATACAATTTTCAGTTTCAAATAATTGAGAATACCCACGATGAAAATTTTCAGGCCATTTAGGAGAGGACTTAGCATTTTTTTGTTTTGCGTTAAGCACAATTAGATATTCATAAAACATTTAAACAATTGCTTGAGACTTTTTAGGCTATGAAATTATGACATGGTTTTCTGATCTGGTAACATTTAATTACAAGGTATTAGATTGATAGACATTGGTGGAAGGAATAAAAGAAGTTTGGAGTTGTGCATTATTGTATTATTAACTCACTTTGAGCATAAGGAGATAAAATACATATAAAATTCATTTCCTATTTTTAATTAACTTAAAAATTTAGTTGGACAGACAAGATATATACACATAAAATTAAATAACAGGACAATTTTTAAAAATCTGCCATAAGGGAGTATATGATTGTGTCAAATGAGGATACAATCAATGTGTATTAGATATTGAGAGAAGGGAGATATCACCATGACAGGAACTAAAAATATTCCTTTCTCTGACTATAACTTACTACTCTTTTACCCCTCTTTTAATACTCTTTTACTTACTCACTCTTTTATACTCACAATAAATCTTACATTTCTCTTCATTATGACCATTAGTCCCTTAAAATAGCATTAATCTACCAGTCCACTCCCTAGGTCCCACTCTACCTTTTTTGCCTCCACATCCATGTGTTGACCCACTGGGCAACTACTTGAATGTTTTACTATTACTCTAAAAAATGCCTAATTTTTTATCATCATTCCCAAACTGCTAATTCTATGTCTTAGAACTATATAAAAATCTTTGTTCTTGCCTCCTGAATATCCCTGAAAAAAAGTAACCAAAAAAGGTATTCAAAGATCAGCACTGTAAGAAAATTTTAATTGTAAAAAATTTTAGAGATAATCTGGTCTATTCTTTTTACATATAAGACAACCAGAGACTAGAGATATTTGCCAGTGTCACCTAGTTGGTAAATGACAGAAGCAGTATTTGAAATGAGTCTTCAACTTCTAAAGTCATCCTTTCTTTGCTGTACCATGGTACACAACCATCTTAGGAGTTAAATAGGCTTTCTTAGTTTACTCTCACCAGCTGTCTAGATAGTGCCTATTCTAAATGTTTTCTTCTCTCTTCAATCCTGTTACTATACATCAGTCCCCATCCTTTCCAGCATAAAACTTAGTTTCCAGAAAATATTCAAGCCATCTAAAAACTTATTTTTTCCTACTCTTCTAAGCCTTTGAACATCATTACTAACTCTCTTTTCTCCCCCTTCAGTAAGGAGGAAAAACGTATCTTTATGTATCACTAATGCTAGTCCTTTTACTTTCACCATCCATCCTCCAGTGCTTAATAAATGCTTTATTGAGTAGTTGGTCCTTGATCTCTTTTCTGTACACTTTCTCCTGGATTTTTCTACAACAATTTTCCCATCTTTCTCATCCAATCAGTAGTTAAGAGTAAATTATGGGTTAAGGTCAAGAAACTATGGATCATACTTATGCAAAGATGTTTGTGTCAGCCCTTTTTGGAGTGGCAAGAAACTGGAAACTGAGTGGATGCCCATAAGTTGGAGAATGGCTAAATAA
Organism: Myrmecobius fasciatus; assembly: GCA_023553655.1. NCBI lineage: Eukaryota > Metazoa > Chordata > Mammalia > Dasyuromorphia > Myrmecobiidae > Myrmecobius > Myrmecobius fasciatus. Next base: position 18,355 of record JAJPUD010003368.1, on the reverse strand, counting down.
GTTATGATATATGAATGTTATGGAATATTATTGTTCTCTAAGAAACGATCAGCAGGTTAATTTCAGAGAGGCCTGGAGAGACTTACATGAACTGATGCTAAGTGAAATGAGCAGAATGAGAAGATCATTGTACATGGCAACAACAAGATTGTATGATGATCAATTCTGATGGACATGGCTCTTTTCAACAGTGAGATAACTGAGACTAGTTCCAATGATCTTGTTCTGAAGAGAGCCATCTATATACCCAGAGAGAGGACTGTGGGAACTGAGTGTGGATCACAACATAGCATTTTCACTTTTTTATTGTTTTTTGCTTGCATTTTATTTTCTTTCTCATTTTTTCCCTTTTTGATTTGATTTTTCTTGTGCAGCAAAATAATTGTATAAATATGTATGCATAAATTGGATTTAACATATATTTTACCATGTTTAATATATATATTGGATTACTTGTCATCTAGAGGAGGGAAGGGGAGAAAAATTGGAAGACAAGGTTTTTCAGGGGTTAATGTTGAAAAATTATCTATGTGTGTGTTTTGAAAATAAAAAGCTTTAATTAAAAAAAGATACTATGGATCAAAGCAAGAATATTCAGAAACTTGACATGGCATCAAGGTCCTTGATTTTGTCCCAGCATGTTATAATGGAAAGAGTTTGAAGATGGAAAACAATTCCAACTCCATTTTTTTTAATTCAAATCCTATCTCTGGTGTATTATCAGCTATAAAACTATGGATAAGCCACTTAGCCTTTCAAGACCTCAGATTCTTAATTTATAAAATGGTAATAATACTGGTTGTGCTACTTAGCTTCCAGCATTGTTGTGAGGAACACATATTATTAATCTTAAATCATATGACCTGTTAAATAATGTGATGAAGTGAGAAAAAACATGATAAAAATGGCATGTTAGGAAAATTATTCTGTGATATGTCAGATGGATTGGGAGAAAAGAGAAAAGGAAGAAAGGAAGGAAGAAAGGAAGGAAGAAAGGAAGAAAGGAAGGAAAGAAAGGGAGGGAAGGAGGAGAAGAGAAGGAAGAGAGGAGGAAAGGAAGGAAAAAGAAAAAATTTGTTTGGGTTTTATGGACAATGGTAAATTTAAGTTGTAGATATTCTGAGAGGGTAAGGAAGCAATCAAATGTGTGTGTATTTACATACATATAGATATTTGCTGAGGCAATTGGGGTTAAATGATTTGCCCAGGGTCACTCAGCCAGGATATGTTAAGTATTTGATGCCAGATTTGAACTCAGGTTCTCCTGAGGACTTCAGGGCTGTTGCTCTATCCACTACACCAACTAGCTGCTTCTCAAATATAATTTCTAATAGCTATTAAAGGCATATAAACAAAGATATGTTAATCTCTCTCTCTCTCCCTCTCTCTCTCTTTACCTCCATACACTAAAGGAGAAAAGGTAGAGAGAAAAACTGGAGGACTGAAGATTAAGCCCTGAGAATCTCTATATACAGT
>JAJPUD010003368.1:0-16869 GCA_023553655.1 Myrmecobius fasciatus | reverse complement strand
AGTAGAAATGGATAGGATTGTTCAGAAGCCAGATTGCATTGGATTGAGGAAGGAAAAGGAAGATAAGGAAGCAACATTTGTATCCAGAAAAGATAGGCTGGGAGCTGGAAAGTGTCAGGCTCATTTGACTTTTTTTTTTTTTCAAAGACAAGGGAAACATACATATTTGAATGAAAAAGAAAAGTAAATTAATGAAACAAGTTCCCAAATAAAATAAAGTAGGACTGAGTCTAGGTAAAGTGGTTAGCCTTGAAAAGGAGAGACATCTATTCCTCTGAGACAGAAGAAAAAAGATGACTACAGAAACAGAAATACTGTCATGTAGACAGTGGGAAATATGAAGGAACACCTGCTGGATGACCTTGTATTCTCTGTAAACTAGGAGATGAGGTCATTTGCTGAGAATAAGCTCCAAGGGTGGTGTGTGGGGGAGGATTGAGTTCTTAATGAAAATGGAGAAGGTTTGGAACTACTGTGGAGAGTGTGATAGAGAATCAATAAGAAATGAGTCATCTGAAGTGTAACTTCTGAATAATTGCCTGTTTTCTTTGAACTTTACCTTTCTGTTCTTCAGTTCTCACCTGAAAGTCAAAAATTATAATGATATTTGAGTAGTTTTAAAAATAGTTTTCAACCATCATTAGGCCACACAAAATGTGCTCATTTGCATGCCCAGGTCAGGGGTTACTGGTTTCAGTTGTTATCTCCAGGAGTGAGAAACTGATGATTATCTCATTCTCAGTCTTAGAAGCAATAATATTACCCTATTGTCCTGAACATGTTAATGAAGTTTCCAGAGGTGGCCAACCAGATAGTAATTTGGGCACTGGGAAAATCTGACTCATTGCCTTTGAAGTACCCTCATGGGAGATAATTGCAAAGCTGCCACAATCTGAGACCTCTCCATAACCACAATACTATTAAGGTTACCATATAGCAACAGAAATTGCTTCAAACCAAAAACTTCTGAGAGTGCTGCCAGAGAATTTAGAGTCACTTTGATAGGCTTCCAGACTAACCTCTGGGGCTGATTAGATGGGCTTTGTCAGAGAAGCATTTCAGGACTGCAAATTTTAACTTATCCACATAAATCACACAATGGAAGCCAAAAATCACTGACACCTGCTGTTGAGACCGTACTCTCCTGGCAACTCTGTTAGGATCTGTGATTTCATCACAGTGGGCATTTGTGTTATAAACACAAACCCCACTTTAAATTTTAAATCAAAATTTAAAAAAAAACCCTCAATGAAAGATTGCTGAGAATTGCTGCCATCATCTTACCACCAAACAGGCGATAAGTTCTTATCAAACTTAGTTCAAACAATCATAGGGCCACAGTGGTGCAGCCTGTCACCAAACTTGTATTTGGCATAAGGGAATGGATGCTGGATTTAGAATCAGAGGACATCAGTTCAAATCCTAACTTTAATTTTAATCTCAGTCGTGTCCCTTGCTACATGTGGGACTTTGGAAAAGTTGGACATTAGTTTCCTCCTATATAAGGAAGACAGTTTGACTTTATGGTCTCAAAGGTCATTTCTAGCTTTTACTCAGTGAATCTTTCTGTCTAGGTAGAGTCTACCAGAGTCTGTGTCTATTAATGTAACCTTCTAAAACCCAACATTCCCTCTATGCCATGGTGACATATCAGAGAATTACTATGGTGTACTAACTGGATTTTAATACAAAATGGCTTTTATTTCTAAGTTGAAAAGATTCAAGGCATATTACTGAAAAACCCAGAATCATTTTTTTCCCCAAAGTTGACAGTACCTTTGACATTTCCAGGACATGGAACTATTTCTTCCAGATAACACCAACTATAGCAACCTATCTCATAGCTATGCTAGCTTTCAATTATCAGGATTGCTTTGATTCCTTTTATGACTAACTTAACTCCTAGCAGATCTCAGTTCGCTTAATTCAATTATCACTATGAAGATCTTAATGTTGTTAATGGGTTCCCCATCCCTAGAATTCTTTTTGATTGTAACACACTGAGTGACATATGCTGGCTTTTATCCAGTATTTGCAGGATACACTGTATCACAGGGAAATATCAGCTCAAAAATGATTCCCAGACAAATAGCAATCCTATGTGTCAAAAATGTTAAAATTGTCATGTAAGAAAAATAAAGAGAAATTATTTGGTATTGATTCTGAGGATATAGCTGATGATAGCATCTGACAAAGTTAATTAAGGTAAAATCTTACTTGTAAGATTTTGTGGAAGGACCACAAAGTGATAATCCTATAAGGTCTAGTCTAATCCAGTCCTTTCATTTTGGGGATCTTCTTTATACAACTTCGCTATACTCTACCCCCAGATGTCTACCTGAGGGCAAAATTTTTTCTATGAGAAGTATGAGTTTAGAGTTTAGATTTTGGTTTGATATGAACCTGCTATTTTGTCCATATAATAATTTTTTGGTGTGAGTATTCCCTTCACCAATGCAGATTAGCAAATTGTCCATGACTTACCATCTTAGATTTACTTAACTTGAAAAATTAAGTAATTGACTTAAGGTCACCAATGGAATGTAATAAATAAAATTCAATTCAGAAAGGGAGGAGTTAAGAAGGCAGATTAGAATCAACCCTGCTGAATTCTTTCAACATTTGCCTCCAAACAACTGTAAAATAAGGCCTCAAATGAAATTTTAGAATGGCACAGCCAACAAAAGGTCAAGGTGAGACATTTTTCTAGTCTAAGGAAACTTAGGAATTTAACAAAAATTTGAGATATCAGAATGGAAGTCTGTCCAGGGGCCACATGTACAGTGGCTTCAGTAGCAGCAGCAACAAAGCCCTGAATCTACTTTTTGCTTGCATTGATTGGAAACTCAGTTACATAAATACATGGGTATGTACACAGTTGTGGGTCATAGTTCTGGGTCAAAAAGAAACACTGTGGCTCAGTAACAAGGAAGCAGACTGGTTGCATTTTTAAGAGAGGGAAATCAGAGCTTGTGACTGTAGGGGAAGAAAAACCCTTATGGGTAAAAACCAGAGTGTAGACCAAGAGAGCAGTTAGCATACTTTGCCCCAACTCACACTATCTTAGAAGCACCAAAAACTTGCAGACTCTCAGAACTATTTCTGAAAAAAGCAGTGTGCAAAAGCTTGAAATTTAGGACAATACTTTTACACCTCTAGGTGAACAGTGCTCAACTTGAATTTTAACATAAAATTCAAAGTCAAGAAATAGGCTAGAAAAATGGGAAAACCACAACAAAAAATGATCATAAAAAGCCATTATGATTTCAGAGAAGACCAAAACATAAGCTTGGAAGAAAATAACAAAGTGAAAACAGCTACAAAGCCTCAAAGAAAAAAATGCTAACTTAACATATACTTACCAAGAACTGAAATAGTTACAAAAAGGGATGAGTACTAGAGGAAAAATTAGGGAAAGAAACAAAAGTGATGCCATAAAATAATAAAATAATGAAAAGATTAACAGCTTGGTAAAAAAAAAAAGGTAGAGAAAAATGCTAAAGAAAATACAACTTTAAAAAACAGAATTGGCTTAATCACAGTGAAGAAAAGAACTCATTAAGAAATAGAATTGGCAAAATGGAAATAAAGGTACAAAAGCTGAATTCTCTCCTCAAAAATCTATTTTGCTTCTAACTATTGTTTTCCTTACTCTACTCTCTCTTTTATTATTCCCCTCTCTTCTCATGTCCCCTTTCCCTCCTTTTTCACCTATGGGATAAGTTACATTTCTATACACAATTGATTGTAAATACATACATACATATATATACACATATACACAATTGAGGAGAGATAGGATAAAAAGAAAAAAAGAAACAGAAGAAAACAAAATGGAGAGAAATACACAATAATCATAACTGTGAATATAAAAATAAAGGGCTCTCCTATAAAATGGAAGTTGATAACAGAATAGGTTAGAAACCAAAATCCAACAACATAATGCCTATCATAGACAAAATTGAAATAGAAATGCACTTAAAGTATTAAAAACAGATGGTTAGAGAGGAATCCAATGTGCTTTAGCTAAAAGTCAGGAGTAGCAATCAGCTCAGACAAAGGGGGGGGGGGGACTAATTAAAATAAATAATCCAGGAAAAACATTTTTCTGAAAGTTGCCACAGGCAATGAAGTAATCTCAAAAAATTTACAGCAAATTTCTCTGATAAAGGTTTCATTTTGTAGATACATACTGTCTATAGAATTGAGTCAAGTTTATGAAAATAAGAGCCATTCCCCAATTGATAAGTGGTCAAAGGATACAAACAGGTAATTTTGAGAAGAAATCAAAGCTACCTATAGTCATATGAAAAATGCTCTAAATCATTATTGATTAGAGAAAGGCAAATTAAAATAATCTTGATTATACTAATTACTACCACCTCACACCTATCTGAAATGAAAAATGCTGAAGAGAATGAGTGGAAACTAAGGACAATAATAAATTGTTGTTGGAGCCCTGAACTGGTTCAACATTTTGAAGAACATTTGGAAGTATGGCCAAAAGGCTATAAAACTGTGCATACTCTTTGATGTAGCAATACCATTACCAGGTCTGCATCCCAAGGAGATGAAAGGAAAAGGACCTATTTGTACAAAAATATTTAAAGCAGCTCTTTTTGTAGTGGCAAAGATTTGGAAATTTAGGGAATGCTTATCAGTTGGGGAATGTCTAAGCAAATTGTGTCATATGATGATGATGGAATACTATTGTACTGTGGGTAAGGAGGAGGGGGATAGTTTTAGGAAAAAAGAAAAACCCAAAGGAAGGCAAGGCCTATATGAATTAATGCAAAGTGAAGTGAAAAAAAGTGGAAGATCAATGTGCACAGTTAACAACCATATTCTATTCTGATCCCTTCAGTGATCCAAGACAGTTCCAAAGAATTTATGATGAAAAACTGTTATCCATATCCAAGGAGAGAACTGATGAAATCTGAGTGTAAATTGAAGCATATTTTTCTGACTTTATTTTTCTCGATTTTTTTTTAAAAATAGGGAAATATATTTTGCATAATTTCACATAAATATACATAATTTCACATATATAATTGATATATTACTTGCCTTTTTAGTGGTGAGGTTATTGAAGGAAGGGAGAGAATATGGAACTCAAAATTTAAAAAAGAAAAGAATGTTAAAAATAAATAATAATGTTTTAAAAATAATTTTAAAAGAATGAATTGTGGGGCAGCTAGGTAAGCACAGTGCACCAGCCTTGAAGTCAGGAGGACCTGAGTTCAAATCTGGCCTCAGACACTTAACACTTCCTAGCTGTGTGACCCTGGGCAAGTCACTTAACCCCAATTGCCTTAGCAAAAAAAAAAAAAGAGTGAATTGTGCTTTATGGTACTGCTCTTTCATTTAGACTGAATAAAAGGACAATGTCCAAATACAAGTGAAGGAAGCATGAGGAAAGGAAGCATGTACACACAGTATATAAACAAAAATATGGAGAAATTAACATATGTTGATATCATATATTATGCTACATAATATATGACACAATGCATGCTATAAAATAACATGAAAAAAAGATTCAAGTCAATTCTTTAAACATTCATTAAGCCTCCTACATTTTGCTAGGCATTTGATCATAGGATCATAAATCTGGAGGTAAAAGAGACCACAGAAATCACCTATCTGCCTAACCTGCATTGTACAGTTAGGGAAACTTGGACCAGAGAAGTTAAAATCACACAGATCTTAAAAAAAAAAAAAAAAAAAAAGCAGAATTTGTAGGGTGGCTACCTTCTCAGTTATTCTTCATCTGTAGCAGTCTATGAAATTTTTTTTTTAAAATGCTATGTGAAATTGGAGATATAAGGGAATAGAACATTCATAACATGCGTGACTCTCAAAATAATAAATTAAGTAGCCACTATAGAAATAAACAATTGAAAAAACAGCATGCTATCCTGCCAACAGCAATTTTTTTTTTAAATCATGGTGATTTCACTGTAAGTGCTGTTTATGATTGGCTAAAGCATTATTTAGGACAATTACATTTCAGTGAAAATGGGGAGCATGACATTTCAACATTACTGAGTTTTCTGTATTTTGTTATTTTAAGTCTTTGTGAAATTAAAAAAAAATTCTCTTATAATGGGTAACTTAAAACCCACCAAAATCACATCTACAAAGACACTCTATCAACTTTTTGTTGTTGTTGTTGTTCTCTCCATGGTCAAATAAATCTTCCTAATGGAAATAGGTGCATTCCTTCCAACACAATACAACTTCAGCCAAATGGGAGAAGCACAGGTAACAATAACACATCCCCTGCTCAAAACTGGATGTGGTGTTGGATTGACAGCTCAAAAGAGCCAGGTGGAAATTAAGGTTGTGGAAGAAACTTATATTTTTGAGTTGTCTTGCCAGCTGACAAAATGTAACAACTTACTTGGAAAAAGTCCTATAAAAAACAATATAGAATAGAACAATAACTATAGGACTCTAAAGAGAGTTTTTCATCCATGTTTCAATTTCTCCAAGCAGTTTAGATAGGAAAGTAGGCAGAGATAGGGGTACAGAATGACATTCAATGTCAGTTCATTAAATCACACCTATGAAAAATGAAGTACTTAGAAAAAATGAATTTGTAGATAGAGAATCCATTTGGAAGACAAAAGATTTTTATAAGAGTTATAGGCACACCCACAAGTTCTCTTCCTTTAAAACTAACTCCTTTCTTTATAATTCACTTTTTTTTTTTTACTGCCGTTGTAATTTGTACTTTTGAGTTGTTTTATTTCTCCCAAGTAAGTTGGATGACTTACTTTTTTTCTCTGTTTAACTAATTAGGGGATAATGGAACCAGCATTTTAGTTGTGAAATGTTTCATCAAACATCATGGCTCTCCCTGTATGGGAAAAAAAAAAAAAAAAAGGAATCTGGGGAATAACTGAGGCAGCTGAGATGAGTAATTCGAGTTTCTGTTTATATTGCAGAGAATGGCTTGTGTGACATAAGTGAATCAACCTTTGAGCCCCTTGGTGCCCTCAACTGCAAAAGAGGAATAGCAATGCTTATGTCTCAGACGTGATTTCTGAGGTTTTTCTTAAATGGTAAACACACTTTGAACCCCTCTGAGGAAAGGAATTAAGCCCATGAAAGTTGTAGCTATACTCAGGAAATGAAAACTCAGGCAATTGTGCAAGGACAGCAGACAAAAGAAGCCAGTTGAGGAAAATAATGGTGGTATTTGGGGGCAGGAAATAAGCAGATCATCTGCCAAGATTAGATTAATCACATCCATAGATAATTGAGATTTTTACTTCATGTTGCCCAGATACCAGTATATCAGTGAAATGAAATTTCCAAGACAAATCTATGCAGTGCTGACCTATGAACTGGGCAATTACAGCTTTCTCTCTATTCGGGTAATTTGCTTCCTACTCTCTGTGTTCTACCAGAAATCCCCAAACTCTCATCTGCATTCCTTGGTTCACCAAAAGCTCATTGTACCATAGAGTAGAAAGAATTCTATATAGGGAAATGGGAGAAATGAGTGCAAATCTCAGCTTCTGCTCTTTACTATTGCCTCTCTGTTCTTCAGTGAGTCCCTTCCTTCCTCCAGGGCTCAATAGCCACATCTACAAAGAGGTTAGACTAAGTGATATCTAAGACCTCCTTGCACCTTGAGAGTTTCTTAAATAATCACCTCCTATTTCAACAATTCAGAAGATCCTTTACATGTACTCTTTGCTCTAGTGACACTGGCCTCTTGGCTGTTCCATGAACAAAACACTCCATCTCTCAACTCCAGATAGTCTCCTTTCCTCTCCCTCAAACCAGGAATGTACACCCTTCTTTTCATCAACTACTGACCATCCTAGTTTCCTTTAAGTCCTCACTAAAATCTTGCTTTCTACAGGGCCTTTCTCAAAGTATTTACAAAGTAAGCTATAGATAGGATTAAGAGTACCAGTTCCTTCACTCTTAATCCTATCTATAGTTTACACTGTAAGTACTTTGTTTGCATATTGTCTCCTTTCTTAGACTATAAGGGCAGGACAGACTTTATATTTTCAGTGCTTAACATAATATGTGGCATATGATAGGCACTTCATATATATTTGATCCAATCAAATATTTTGATTTATCAATTGACTGATTTTCACCATTCATCTACACCTTAAAAGATCATCCCCCACCTCCAACAACAACAAACAGATAACATTGATCAAGTAATGACCATCCTTCCTGTAAGGAGTCTCCCTAAATGCAGTGAGAGTGTTTATCAGATTAAAGACATTAAGTCCCTCACTAAATACATATTTGAAGGTCCTCTAGAAAGTTAGGTTTCCCTAGCAAGGCTTTAAGAAACTATCTCTATATTGTGATGAGGGATTGAAGAAGCAGTTTTTTTCAAGGTTCAATAACAAATACTGAGATATTCAGTATTGTTTCAGACTGAGAGTCTTGATACCCTGAAATTTTAGTTATACTGTTCTGATAGGAAATCAGTACATGTGAGCCATAAGAAAAAAGTTAAAGTGGATCAATGTGTGGAGTCAGAATATCTCCCTCAAGTTCAAATCTTCCCTCACATTTAACTGTATAATCAGACAATTTATTTTTCTGAAACTCAATTTATTTAATTGTTTAATGGGGAAACTCACTCCATTATATGGAGCTCAAGTGAGAAGAGCTTTAAGATATGTAAATATTGGTTGTTATTGTTAAAAAGGAAAATATTTTTTTCTTTTTGTTTTACTTAGATTTTTTTTTTAAACTGAGGGAATAGTTGGAAGACCCATGTGTGCTGAAAATGTCTAATATATTTATCTGAAAATAAGCAGCATATAAAGATAGTCCTAGTGTCACTTAGAATTTGGTGTATGCTTGGTAGAAATATTTCCCTAACTTGTTATTAATTCATCTTCAATTTCATTGGCAATCCACTGAGAGCACAAATTAGATCTCTGAATAAGCTGATATATTCATCATAATTATGGCTATTTGAAAACAGAATAAATAATTTGACATTTACTATAAGTGGTTACCTAAATCTGCTGCAATATTTATTATCCATTATTAAAAGAAAATAAGAATTATACCATAAATAATTTATTCATTTGTAACTGATAGGCATTTTTAATATTCCATATTTTTAAATTTGATTTTAAATATTATTTTCAAGGAAGTATATGTTTCTGCATAGTTTTTTAAGGGAAGTTTTTTTGTTTTGTTTTGTTTTTTTTGTTTTTTTTTTTTAAGGAAGTGGGTGACAACAGCTATGCTGGGTTCCTATTAAGTTACCATAGCACAAATGTCCCAATTAAGTCAGAAGATTTAATAAAGGCAGGCTATAATTGTCAACAAAAACAACTGCCCAGGCTGATAAAGAGGTTTGACACTATTATCTTGGCTCATCCTCTAAGCCCCTTTCTCTTATAACCCTTGCAAAGGAATTCCTCTAGGGACTCACTGTCATAAGATGGCATGACCAGTGGCCATGACAGGTTTTAATTGCAAACGGAAGCTGTGGGAAGCAGCCAGCTCTTGTGATCCCATTGCTTAAGGAAAACAGGAGCTTCAATTGAAAGTAGAAGTAGCTGAAATGAAATAGAGTGGCTGCTGCAGAACTCAAAACCTTCATGTCATACTGGCTCAATTCTGTTCTGTCATTAAGACTCCCACCCACAACCATATCTATTATTCTGTGGCGGGAGAAAATGGAACCTGAGTGGCATGCAATCACAGCATAAGAGAGAGAGGCCTGAAAAGAAAGTATAAACAGTGAGTCAAATACTTGTATGTGAAATTTTTATATGGTATGAGTCATAATATCAATGAACTTCAGAGTGGAAAGGATTGTAAAGATAGATCATATTATGCATCTCCCTTATTTAATTTTTCATTTTATTTTCCAGTTGACATTTATATTTTCTTTCCCTCTCCCTGATATAAAAGAAGGAGGGGGTGGGGTGGAGAAAGGCAAACAAGACAATCTTATATTTTACCAAGAAGTAAACTGAGTTCAAAATGGATAAATAACTTGGTGATTGTCAAATGGGTAGCTTATTTCTGTGCCTCAGTTCCATGTTTTGTCCCCTGCACAAGCTGCTTTTATAGTTAAATTAAAAGCCATTTCTTTCTGCTTCCTATGGCAGTTATTTCTTTACATGGAGCCAATGAATCCCTAGGCTAGATTAAACCAACAGAAAAACTGCATCTGCCACTAAACCAGACAGGTGGGATTTATTCAATAGTGGAATATATTCCAGAAAGGCCAGAGTATAGCTTGCTTTGGGGACCTGTCAGGGAACAATTTCTCCATTTTTTTCTATTCTCTGAATAAGCAGATATATTTCATTTCATTATATATTTATTTTTATACCTCTCTCTCCTCTCTCTCTCTCTCTCTGTCTCTGTCTATGTCTGTCTCTTTCTCTATTTCTGTCTCTCTGTGTGTCTCTGTCTCTGTCTCTCTCTCTCTCTCTATCCCTCTTTGCCTCCTACAGGCAATATGATGATTCTCTAAGTTCAAAATATATCATTTTTAAAAATCATTACCTTTCTTCTAAACTATTTCTTAGACACACAATTTGTTGCCAGGATTGTGGCAAAAGCCTCGACAAAGCAGGTTGGAAAAACTTCACTGATAAAGGTATAGCACCAAGCTTTAAGATTTGCAAGCTAGTATTGCTCTTCCTCAATAAAATCTAGGGAAAAATGTCCCTGGTGAAGGTCATTTTAGGAGCTAAATAATTAACTTCTATTTAGAATAATCCAATCCTTCTCTTTATCACCTTTCTAAATTCCCAAAGGATCTACAAAATTCAGTCCTCTGGATGAGACTTTCATTTCATTCACTTGTGGACTTAAACACTATTTGATTGTCTATAGATCCTTGGGATTATAATAAAATGTTTGTTTTAACAGACAAGATTCTATTGGATGGGAAAAGAGGATGTTCTTTCTTTGCTAGATTCATGCAGTACCATATGCAAATGGTCACTTAATATTTTTGGATGATAATGGTGGTATTGAGTATTTTTTTTTTTAAGTGAGGGGGTCATTAGGGTGTGGTGGAATCTTAGATTCCATTGTTATAGAGAAATTCCAGTGAGGAAACCCTTTCTACCAACTCAGCTAGGAAATCCACTCCCTTCCTTATCCCCCCTCCACAAATTAGTCCCAGAAAATTGCCTGAAGCAATGGAAGCTACTTTCTTACCCTAAATTTCAGAGTCTTTACAGGTTGGAGGCTAAACTCAGTCTTGCTGACTCCTTATTCACTGATTTTACACATTTGTAATTTTATTTTTTATTTATATATTTTATTTAATATACTTGGGGCAAAGGAGATATGACTACATTTAGAATTTATGATAGAATAAAAGACAGGCAGTCATACAATCTTCATTTAAGATTCTAAGAAAATGGGTAGAATGTTGGGCTTGATATCAGGAAGACCCGAGTTCAAATCTCAACTTGGACACTGTACTTAACCCTTGGCAAGTCAGACAACTACTCTCCTCTCAGTTTCCTCTTCTGTAAAATGAGGAGAGCAATAGCACCTCCCAGATAGGTTGTTGTGAAGCTCAAAGGAGCAATAATATACAAAACACTTTGAAAACCTTAAGGTGATATATAAATACTATCTATTCATGATGAATATGGAAATATGTTTAGAAGAATTGTATAACCACTTGCCATTTTGGGAAGGAGGGAGGTAAGGGACACAGATAGCAAAAAGTTGGAACATAAGGTTTTGCAAAAGTGAATGTTGACAACTATCTTTACTAGCTATTTGTTACTATCATTCCTTCAAAACACTTGGGGAAAGGATAAGTACAATACCACAGAATAAAATTCTATAAAGGAAATCATCATTGTTGGGATAAGAATCTGTCCCTAATAAAATTTTAAAGAAACAAAAAGAAATAATAGTCATGAGGGAGAAAAGGTGAAATTATCTTTAAAAGACCACTATGGATGCATATTGAATAATTGAGAATAATTACCGGGGCAGCTAGGTGGCGCAGTGGATAGAGCACCAGCCTTGAAGTCAGGAGGACCTGCATTCAAATCTGGTCTCAGATGCGTAGCAGCTGTGTGACCCTGGGCAAGTCACTTAACCCCAATTGCCTCCCCCCCCCAAAAAAAAAAGAGGATAATTACCATAATTGGGTGACTGAGAATGATGGTGTTCTTGAAAATAATGGGAAACTAAAAAAGAAGGAAAGGTTTAGATGGGTGAGTGAGGGAGATAATGAGTTCAGTTTTGGATATGTTAAGTTTAATATATCTGTGGGACATCTTGTTCAAGATCTTCAATAGGCAGATTGAGATGCTAGTCAGGAAGCAAGCTAGGACTAGATAGGTAGACCTGAGTATCTATCATCAGTGTAGAGGTGATAATTGAATCTTTGTGAAGGAAAGAGATCACTAATAGAAAGGAAGAAGAGAAAAGAACCCAGTACAGTGCCTTGGGAAATATTCACTGTTAATTGCATGAACATTGAGATTGAGAGGAGAAGGAGCAGTCAAATAGGTGAGGAACTAGGTGAGAGTAGTGCCATAAAAACATAAAGAGGAGAGACAATGAGGGAGGATGATAAGGGTTAACTGCTGTAGTGTGGTAAAAAAAGATGATTTTAACAAAAGCTAACACATTTGATGTATAGGAGATCATTGATAATGTTGGAGAGATTAATGTTTGTTGGAAAAGGGAGTAAGAAGTCAAATTGGATAGAGATAAGAAGAAAACAGGAAAGAAAGCAGAAGCACCATTTGTAGTTGGCATTCTAAAACAATTTCTCCCATAAAAGGAGAAAAGCTATAGGATGATAACTAGCTGGTTTGTGTTATCTTTGAAAATAGGAGAGACATGGATATGTTTGTAGGAAAGGTGAGACCATAGCAATGATAGAGAGGACATTCTACTTGAAAGGATAGGATGGAGAGTGATGACTTGTGCATTAAGAGGGGTTTATCTTGGTAAGAAGAAGGGCCATGTTAAAGTTTAAAAGTGAGCATCTGTGTGATGTGAAATGAAAGGGTCTGGGAATAGGGGGGAGCTTTTAGTAAATGGCCTTAGTTGCTTTGTTTTGTTTTGTTTTTCAGGCCGTATGAGGCTAGCTTCATCTGAGAGGGAAGAGGAAGTGAAGGGAGATTTGAGAAGGTATGAAAAGGTTTGGAAAAGCCAATATGGTGAGATATGGAATGTTAGATTTATATGAAAAGATTTGCTATGGGAATATGATTGTACAGTAAATTTGTGTGGGCCCATTTAACATTGCTTCATAATTTTCTCCCACTTCTTCAAGCAACACATGATTAAGAGTGAAGGGAGCAGATGATGGGAATAAACAAATACTGAAGCTTGGCAGGCTAAGATCTTCAGTAAGATCTGTCTCTGTGTGTGTGTGTGCGCGTGAGCGCTCACTGGAGTGGGGTTGGGGGAAATGAACTCAAGAGAGTCCTTTCTACTTGAGAGTAGAGAGTTTAACTGGTATACCAAGGGATCAAGATGAGGAAGGGAGGAGAGTATAGCTAGTAGAAAGGTGATGACTTGAGAAAGAACTGAGGGATGGAGGATTTGGAGGTCATGGTGAGGATGAAGAACAAGGTTTGAGACTGCAAAGCAAAGGGAGAGATAAACAACAGATTGTTATCAGATAAGGAAATTTCAGAATTAGTAAAAATTGAAGTGTAGCATTTGTGGATGATAAGATCAAATATGTGACCATTTGTGTTTAGCTAAAGTGGAATGGAAGGACAGATCATCTGAAATTAGTAAGAAGACCTGAAAGGTTAGAGTATTTGAGGAAGTTATGTGTATTGAAGACATGGGCAAGAGCTGGAGAGGACATTAAGACTGGAAACTAGCCATTAAAGTTATTGAAGTAAGGAGAATATTCTAGATATTGGTAGATAACAGAAACAAGATTCTTGATTGAGTAGTAAATATGGATTTAATGAACCTCAATGAGAAGTTATTGAATAATAGTGAGACAGAGAGCTAGAAGCAGCAGTGAACAAGGATTATTTTAACTTCATCACATTAATCAGTAAGTCAGGAATATGAGTGAAAGTATAGTGTGGAAAAGGTTGGCCAAGGGAGTTATATCATAAGAATTGATCCATGTTTCAGTGAGTTCAAGAAGATGAATGTAGTGAGAAAGGAAAAAAAAAATAGATTTTAGATGAAACAAGGATGTTACTTGTTGATCAGAGATTCCAAAGAGCCTAAAGGATGAATAGCTTTAGAGTAGGTCTTGGCAGACTTGGGTTAAAGGGAGTAATGGACCAACAGGTGGGAGACAGAGAATGGAGTTTAAACACTTACAGCTGGGCGTTGGGGGGGGTGGGGTGGGGGAGGTGCTAGGAATGAATATGATGGAATGTCTGTTTCAGAAAAAGCTAGAAGTTAGTAAGCTTTTTGCATTCCCTGGAATTCTTGGCTTACCAAGAAAATTGATGAAGGAAGCAAACCTCTATTTTGTCTTTTTAATTTCAAAATTCTAACAATTCTTGACACATGATGAGAATTTAGTAAAAAAAAAAAAAAAATGAAGATTTAGTAATTATTCTTGGTTCCAGAGGGCAGAGCTAAGAATAATTGGTGGAATTTACAGAGAATCAGATTTTATTTTGATGTGCTAAAAATCAGAATTACTCATTCTAAGTAGACTAAAAAATTAGTAGATTCTCTCCTCATTGGAATTCTTTATATAGCAGATAGATTCCCCATTTGTTGCAGATTTCATAGATGAGATACTTGGTTAGCTCATGGTTAGATTAGATGGTCTTTTAGGTCCTTTTGAATTTTGAGATCCTCTAAGAAATAGAGGAAATTTCTGGATTGGAAGAGTTAAAGAGACATGATGAAATTACTTGTTCATTACATGTTGAAGCTAAGGATGCTAGTCACTTTAAAAATATTAAAGATATATGAAGGACATTTCTTCAGAAGTCAGAAGACTGGTTCAGTTTCATTTGTTTTTGATACACTGATCTAATCCTATTTTATCTTCATTCCTCTTCTATATTTAGACTTTATATGCTTTTGAATTCAATTCCATAGAGAGGAAATATTTTAAAATTTTGTGAAAACTTTCAAATGTAGTGTATTCAGGATGATCTTCTTAGTTCTTAAATTATTTGAGGAAAAATTAATCAGTATTTTCCCTGTTTAAATGGGCTATTTAGGGAATTTCTGTTGCAGAACAGTGAAAGAGTTAAAAGTATCTTTCCGGATTTTAATTTCAGAACTATTCAATTTAATTTAACAAACATTTATTAAACACCTATCATATCATGTGTAAGACAGACATTGTGCTAGGCCCTGGGAACACAATCAGTAATGTCCTGGTAAGTTTTAACAGGAAAAACTATGCATGAAATACTTTTAACTTTATTCTTCACTATATTTTCTTTATCACTTTCTCAAGTGACAATCAAAATGAAAATCTTAAAGACAATTAAAAAAAAAAAAACAACCACCAAAAAGTCCTGAGTTGTAGAATTTGTTGATTTATGTGCTGCAAAAACTTATACTGAAGTTTAGCAATTGACTCTGGAGCTGACACAGCCCGGGACACAAAGAAAATATTGAAAAATTGTTCTTAAGTAGCTTAGATTCTCAAGTAAGAAAAGAAGATAGGTAGATAGATAGATAGAAAGAGAGATAGGTAGATAGAAGATATATATAAAGATGATACAAAGTAAGCATGCCAGGTGGGAATGTTGAGGAGGTATTTAGATATGTGAAATGAACTCAGGAAACAAATTTGGAAGTTATCTAAATACCATTCCAATTGAATCCCTATTGTTGGTAAAATCTGAAGAGAGAACAAAGAAAGAAGAGAAGAAGTACACAAAAAAAGTGGATGAGACTTATACATTATTAGGATATCATGCAGGCACTTCTGTGAGATTATGGGGCTTTTAAAGTATTGCTAAATAGGTGTAGGTAATTGTATTTGGCCCAGGCAGAATTCTCATCATAAAACTACTTGTTGAAAGCTCAAACAGCTTCTAACACAGCCTAAGGCACACAACTTTCTCCATGGTATACACATAAAGATGCAAAAAACTTCTAAGTAATCAAACCCCCAAGATGCCTTCTGTGTGTTTCATCTAAGATGTCTCATCTTGTTCCCTGTCTCCTCTCTGGCAATTGGAGTCCCCAACTTGGGATTCCTTCACAACTCAGTTTAGTGGCCCATCCTGTATTAGGCTTTAACTGGTTTCCTCAGGTTTCAGTGTTCTTGCATTCCCACTAAAATTACTTTTTATTTACATTGTCTATAATGTTTACTTACTTTCTTCTATATTTGTTTTATCCTTATAGAATCTAGGCGTTTGGAGGGTTATTTTTACTTTGTATCCTCAGCCTCTAGTTAGATATTCTACTCTTAGCAGATGTCTAATAAATTCTTGTTTTATTGAATTAAGAATCATTGTTTAATGGGCTAGTCCAAATAACAGGCTAAGGTTTGAAATTGTCACTAATTTTATATTCTTGTTATTGAGTCTTATCTTGGGGATTCCATGGCCCATGGCACTCCAATGTTGTCCATGGAGTTTTTCTTAGTAAAATATTGGAATTTTTTGCCAATTCCTTCTCCAGTGGATTGAGGAAAACAGAAATTAAATTACTTGTCCAGGGTCACCCAAGTCAAGAGTCACCCAACTAGTGTCTGAAGTTGCATTTAAACTGAGATCTTCCTGACTAGGTCCAGCTGTCTCCTACAGGCTTATCTTAAAATAAGAGAAAAGCTGGTGCTGTGCTTATTATTATGAGTTATGGTTGCTGCCTTTCTTCTTTCAAAGATCTGTTGCTCTACCTTACTGAATATGGCAACACTAAGAGAACCTAGTTTTACAAAGGACATATTTAATAAATAATTAT